>BLFK01000199.1:193488-203108 GCA_014634185.1 Astreopora myriophthalma
TGAAATAATTTACTAGTACTGCAGTCATAGTTAGAGAAAGTCAGAACACGAGCGGCACGATTCTGCAATTTCTGTAATTTAGAAGAAAGGTTCTTGGGACAATTTCCCCATACTACATTACAGTAATCAAAGTGTGGCTGTACCAGTGAATTGTATACGTTAAGTGGAATCTCAAAAGGGAGAAAATACCTAATACGCTTAATCGCGCTTATGCCAGAAGCAACCTTCTTAGAGATTTCGCTAATATGACACTCCCAAGAAAGATTTCCATCGATGTGAACACCTAGGGATTTTGAAGTCGAAACGTGTTTAATCGGAAACTTGTTAATTTCAATTATAGGATTCCTTTCTAGCGTTGACAGTCTTTGCCTAGACCCAATTAATAAAAATTCTGTCTTAGTCGTGTTTAGTGTAAGTTTGTTCGCTGCAAGCCATATACGGATTCTATCTAAGTCTATGTTAACGCAACGCTCTATTTCTTCAACATCATTACTCGCATAGGTGATACTGGTATCGTCAGCATACATTCTTGGACGTGAGTGCATAAGGCAATTCGGGAGGTCATTTATATATAGTAAAAACAAAAGAGGCCCCAAAATCGTTCCCTGCGGGACACCGCAGGGTAGGTACATTTCGGATGACCTGTTCCAATTAACGAGACACGTTTGCATACGGCTTCTCAAATAAGAACCGAACCACTGATTAGCCGAATCACGGATACCATATGCTTGAAGTTTGGAAAGAAGAATAGCATGGTTTACCGTGTCAAAAGCCTTTTTAAGGTCTAAGAAGACAACTGCATTGACGAAGCCGCGGTCGACATTCAAAGACCAGCTATCTGTGGCTTCGATCAATGCAGTAACTGTGGAGTGGAGTGTGCGAAAACCAGATTGGTAACAACAGAGGAGTTTGTTTTCGGTTAGATAACGATATAGCTGATCATAAACAATTCGCTCGAAAACTTTAGCCACCACAGGAATGGTTCAAGGCAAAACTTCTTTTAGAAAATATTAAATTGACTGGTAAATAAATTGGTATTCAAAGTTCTCTCTAAACTCGAGATAAGCATAATGAGGCTTTTCTTAAACGACTGAATTCGGGCCGGCATCATTACCAGCCACACTTGCCCGTACCCTGGTTGCTAGAGGTTCTGCTCCTCGTACCAACACAACCATGAAAAGGCGACCACAACATTTTAAAACTCACGAAGAAACTCCGGACGAGAACGCCTTCCTTTCGTTACTCGCGATATAACCTTTGACAGCCGGGGTAACTTGGCGAAACCAGGCCTCAGCTTTTAAAGACAGGTTAATGGGTTTTTTTAAGCGCAGTGGACACAGGGTGAAGAGAAAACGATGTCGTGTAAAGTCGTAAATCACCAAGTCATACCGGAATGAATCTCGCTCCGGAGAACGTTTTTGCATTTAAACATCCCCATAAGCCTGGAGCCGGCATAAGCAGTATCTGGAAATATTCAAACTGTAAACAATTCGGATTTTCCCAAACGATTTTGCCTGTTAATCTTAGGGGCCTTGGGTTTGACGAGAACAGACGGTTCCAGTGGCCGCTATGACGCAACAGGCTATTTCCGAGTTCACTTCGGCCTCTGCTTTAAAGCGTGTCTGTGAAGTCTCTCTCTTGTGACAATAGAGTAAATATCTCGTAACTCAGAATGAGACAAGCTTTCCCATTGTTAGCAAGGAAAATGCAAATATTTTTCCCCTAGTTTGTACTATGATGTGTTTTTATGAAAGAAACCGGAAACCTTCGCTTGGTACATGCAAAGTACAAACCTTCATCATATTTAATTATATAGCGTAATTTACATAAATATTTCATTCTAGTTCTTTTTTGTAATTTCATTCGGTGACCGGGCCACTTTGAGAGAATAAGGTATTCTGCTCTCGAGAATCTACTGTCTTAAATATTTCCGAGTTTTGTTTTGTTTTATTGGCATCTGACTTATCATACATTGCGAATTTAGAGCGGTTTTCAATTTAATGTCGTAGGTAATTTTGCAATTGGTTTTGCTTTCCGTTACTGTGACGTGGGTCCGGATGACCCAGGAAACTATAGAAAACAAAAAAAACTTGCACAAACCCCTTCCCACAAGCACACGACTCACCAACATAAATTTAAAAAAAAACACGAATGATTTTTAATTTAAGAACTAATTTAACTACAAGTATAACAGTTGCTAAAACTAATCGTTATATGTAAAATTAATGTTACTTAAAGTTACTTACTATTTACGAGTATTTACAATTATATACAGTTCAGTTCCTCCTTATTTCGCACTCCAAATCACCAACTCAACCAACAATGCAAATCCCACGACAAACAGGTTCTCAGACCTTTCTGCTCTCTGGCGCCTTAATACTTTCTTGGTCTTTACTTTTCCTTCATCGGTTTGCCAACTCTGGCGATCAGCTTTTCTGCTGTCCTTTACAGTAAAATCTCACCAACTCAAATTCTCCTTGCTCCACGTTGCTCCTCCGCAGACAAAGGGTTTTTGTTTTGATAACGGTTGGAGTTCTGCTAAAGACTCTCAGGTTTGATCATTTGAGCGATTCTGCCCGCCACTTTCTCCTGAACTCTGTCTTCCTTCGTTCGCCTTCCTTCAACTGTTTTGTATCAACCGTTCACCACACCTTGCTTCCATTTATGTATCGACAATAATTAATTCTTCCAACATCTGGCTTACACACTTCTTGTTTTAACGATCCTACATTTACAACACTTTATACTACATCAACACTTTATGAACAAATAAACTTACAAGCTATTCTTTAAGTACTAATTACGGTTTATTACAAAGATACATCAACAATAAGTAATTAACACTAACGAAACACACTATACAGGTAAGAAAGCAAAGGAATTTCATGACAGTTACTACGCATATACGGGCTGAAAAACCTCGCGTCATATTCTCTGCCATTTGGAGACGAAAATCAAAACGCTGACATGTGAATTGCTGTTTGAACAATCATGTTCCCGGTGCTTCTCTCAACGGAGGGTGGGAACGAGGTTGTACGTTGTATTGTGACTGGCTTGTCTGATTGTCTGCTTCTGTCCTGATAGGCCAGGCCAATTAGTTTGGTTTTGGTTTTACTACACTCAAAATGCCATTTCCTAGTTCATGTCAGCTTCTTTTTCAAAGCAAGTCCAAGGCGAAAGTTTTGTGATGGTAATTAGTTTTACTTTGCATACGAATAAAAACTTAGCTCATGAAAAGAAAATCTAATTGACAGAATCTTAAGGATTGTAAGCACAACTATCACGCATAAGTTTATTTTATTGCCAAACCTTTTAACCAAGACCAAGAACAGAAAATATTGAATTCTGTATCATATACTGATCTTATGCAAGTACTTGAGGGGATTAATCGATTTTAATACTGTTGGACGACCCCAAATATTACAAAACAAGAGGCATCCAAACCATTGTTTCATAGATATATACTTGTCAAACAACAACCTTAAAGTTGAACACGGTTTAATATTGTTCTTGCCAATGGCAGTTCACCATGTTGATAAATAATATATAAGTTTTGGCAGGGAAACCTCTACTAGGCTGGGTTAAGACGTCGTGGGGGCCATTTTGGTGTACCTGAACAAAGAAGGTTATCATAAATCCCATCTGCCACAGACACTTAATGGTGCCTACACGAATTAATAGTCTCTACCCTTATGGGACCACTCTCTAGATCTTTTACTTTTATTAGGGTTAGGATTTGGTTTTATTTCATGTAATTTCGAATGAAAAGGAAATGTGACTGTGATGGATCGAACCTAATCAACATGGAAACGGCGGCCATTTTGGTGTGAGGGAACAATCTTCAGGGAATTGAAATTTATTTTTATGCAAACACGTGCTCTTGTTTCAGTTAATCAATATGGCCGCTGCTCACATGATTGAAAACGATCTATGCGTTGTCATGATATTTAAAGTGGATTAGCTCTCATCCTGCTTTGGCCCATCTCGTCCCTGAATAGAGGAGTAATTCTGTAGCTATTCGAGACCTGTTTAATTTTGTTTGTTTGTTTTTCATTGGTCCCTATGACCTGTAGCTTCTTTTGTTAGTAGGGCAAGGGGCATTGTTTGTGTTGTATCAGCTACTGCTTTGTTCTCCAATCAAAGACCGTGCATGTCTGGAGAGCTA
Organism: Astreopora myriophthalma; assembly: GCA_014634185.1. Classification (NCBI taxonomy): domain Eukaryota; kingdom Metazoa; phylum Cnidaria; class Anthozoa; order Scleractinia; family Acroporidae; genus Astreopora; species Astreopora myriophthalma. The sequence continues at coordinate 197,654 of BLFK01000199.1, forward strand.
CCGGGTGTCTCGAATACAGAGGCTATCAGTTGAGCGTGGTAAAATTAAAACAAAAGTAGATACTTGAGCAAATGACAATCGATGAAAACGACTAAATGAACCAATCAAAACTCAAGCTAGTACATGAAGCCGGTACCAAGCGCGGGAAAAGTGTGGGAGGTTGGTTGCAATTTTGGTTGCAATTTTGGTTGCAATTTTGGTTGAAATTTTGTTTCTGATTGCTTGGGAAATTGGCCAATCGCCAAACGTAATACTGCAAATCCTATTGAGCAGTCACCAGATCACAACTATTCGACCCTGAACTGAAAACCATTTTACCGTGCATGGTTTACTAAATTCTTCAACTTAACAAAGGAATTAGTACTTATCAAAGGAGTTTTATGAAATGTATTTATGCTAAGATTTATGGAACTCAGAAATCCGTGGACTTATAATTTTATAAGAAACATTATTTATATCACATGAAGTTACTTTCAGGGACATTTTTCAGTTTCGGCGCTCTCATGTAAACTGTATTTAACGCACGTAAATCTCATCAACTCAAGGGAATTAGAGAGTTATAGAAACCACAGAGCCAGGAAGCGCCATTTCCAAATGTGCAATCGGAGTTATTTTATGGAGTTCCCATCACTCTAACTGAATTTCTAAACTGGAACGAACGGGAGAGAATGTGGTTGTTATTCGGTGTATGTTTGACAGATCGAAGCTGTGAAGTATCTATTGGTAAATGAGCAATTCTCGTGCAGTTTGAGAACTCCCAAACCGTTTTATTAATAATTGTATTGTTAACACTAAATAAAATACACGGTCTACTACAAAACCACTAAAAATTCATTATTCATTCTCGTGCAGTTTCGATGGGTTTTGGGGGACAACGAGCAATATACAGGAACCCACGTTATCTCTGGTCCAGAGCATTGCAAATTGATGCCGATTGGTCGATTATTCGGCAAGTTATTGGGCTTGGTGTGGTGAAGATGGTCCGCTGCTGCTCTGTCCAGCCTTTACTTCGTTTCGGCTATAAGCGAAGATGAAAAGCAAGAAAACGCCATTTGAACCGGCCAGGAAAACCAAGGAAACATTCAGCTAAAGGTAGACGACCGTAAATTGACGGCTTATTGAAAACAAACATCATGCCTGGGCTGCCTGTGATAATACTGACCAAAAAGCCTCTGGCACCCAGCCCTTTAGCTACCAGGTTGCTGGCTAGTTTCTGGACATCTTTTCAAAATGGCGGATGTTCTTTTCGCGCGGCCATTTTTTCTCGCGCCTCTATTTTTTTATTTTATTATTATTTTTTAACGCCTCACGTTCGACGAACTAAAGGGCGAGAGAGGAACTGCTTGTAGTTCCATACCTAAAAACAATTCAGTTGCGTCAAATACTTTAGCTACACCATCGGAATTGGACTTTATTTTATTATTTTTTTTATTTGTTCCCCCTAACCTAGCTGATACATGATTACGTACATTTAACATGAGAAAATAATATAATAACGATTTGAATTTACGTATGCAAATACGTGCGATATAAAATTACAACACTTAAATTAATTTACATTATATATAGGAAGGAAAGGAGAGGGGCACATCTAGATAAACTAATATTGTGCCCCTTAAATTTACGTGTAAGAAAATACTTGAGATTTTTAGTAAAAAAGAAGGAAAAATAATAAAAATAGGTCGGTAACTTATAAAAGAATGATATTTCGTTAATACTGAGCAAGGTACTAGCGTGAAAGTGTTTTTCTGAAAATTTTTTTAGATGGTTTGTCCCTGATGAATTGTGGAATATTGTTCCAAAAGAAACTACCAACAATGCTGGGGCAAAATCTCCTAAGATTAGTTCGAAAAGAGGGTATGGCAACTTGATTGCATGATGCACTGCGGGCATTGTAATTATGTAGCTCAGATACTAGCGAAACAGGTATATTAGGGAACTTTTCATGGTGGAAATAATCATAAAAAAGCATACACGTATTCAGTTTAACAATATCAGGAAATTTCAAAAGCTTAAGGATACATAGTGTGGAGTTATTGATTCCATTAAAGGAACATCATTTATAACACAAACCGCTTTGTTTTGTAATTTTACGATTTGAGACAAAGGAGCATTATAATTATTTCCCCACAGTGTACAAGCATAAGTAAGGTATGGATATATCAGAGAATAATACAAACTAACAAGTGTTGCTTTGGAGACATAACGCTTCAACTTAACCATTATATTAACATTTTTACTAATTTTGCCACATATGTAGTCAATATGGTCATGCCAAGTAAGGTGACAATCAATATACACACCAAGATATTTTACAGAAAAGGACTTTTCTAAATGAACATTTGCTACAGTTAATGGTGGATACAGATTGTAATTCTCCTTTTGACGAGGCATAAAAACAAGAAACTTAGTTTTTGTCAAATTTAAGGTCAACTTATTACTGCATAGCCAATCATAGACAGCTGGCAAACGATTGTTAATTTGACACAATAAACTGTCAATATCACTTCCAGATGCTGTTAAAGATGTATCGTCTGCATATAATCTAGTTGAAAAGAAAGTAGAAGACTTTGGAAGGTCATTAATGAAAATAATAAACAGCAAAGGTCCTAGTATTGACCCTTGAGGCACACCAGTGAAGATAAGGCATGACTCAGAAGCAACACCATTTACAAGCACCTGCTGTTTTCTGTTAGTTAAGTAAGATTGAAACCAATTACATTCGCTTTATTGTAATCCATAATACTTAAGTTTATTTAATAATATTTGATGGTTTGCTGTATCAAAAGCTTTACTTAAGTCTAAGAATAAAGAAACCACATAGTGTCCTTGATCAAGAGAGGAAGTTATTTCTTCAATAAGATCAATTAGACAGTCAGAGGTCGTAAAACCTGGTCTAAATCCATATTGTTTTGGGGAAAACATGTTTTCAGTTGTAAAATAGAACATCAGCTGATTAAAAATACATTTCTCAAATATCTTACTTATGGAAGAGAGAACTGAGATAGGTCGATAATTATTACATGCAAAACGAGAGCCTTGTTTAAAAATTGGAAGAACTTTAGCAAGTTTCATACTGTCAGGAAAAATACCTTGGATGATAGAAAGATTAAAAATATATGTTAAAGGATGGTATATTTGCAGAGCTGCTGTTTTTAATAAGAGTGGATGAATCTTGTCAATCCCAAATGACTTGTTTACGTCAAGACTTTCTAGTAATAAAAATATCTCTATTTCAGAGACTTGTCAGAAGCGAAGTTTTTTTGGTTTATGAGAAAGGTAAGAGGTTGCACTCTTATCAGATTTAGGTAGTTGCAATTCTAGTGTAGAAGGGACATTACAGAAAAAGTTGTTAAGGCAGTTGGATATAGTTAAGGGTGATTCATAATGTTTATTATCCACTTGTAGTTTTTCTATGTGAGAGCTTGGCCGCTTCTTATTTATCAATAAGTTAATATTATCCCACATCTTTTTCGTGTTGTCCGATTTGGTTAAGAGGTCATTATAAAAGAGGTCACGGTATATCTTATTGATAATAGTAATTTTGTTACGATATAATTTATAATCGTTTAGAAAAATAAAATTTCGAGTAATAAGCCATTTCTTATATAAATTATCTCTAACTTTCATGGATTTCTTTAAACCAGAAGTAATCCATGGTTTATATGCTATGTGTTTAATCTCGGCTTTTTTAAGTGGTGCATGTATATTACTTATTTTATTGAACATATGGAGGAACCTGGTATAGCTTTCATTTAGTTCATTGCATTTGTAAACAGAATCCCAGTTCTCTCTTTGTAGATCTGATTTGAAATTTTCACATTCAAAACCCCGAAAGTCTCTAAATTCAAAATGATCAGGAAATGGACTAAATTTCGGGTCGTACAAAATAGTAAAGACTGGAAGATGATCCGCAATCTCAACTGCGAGACTGCCACTTGAACAAGAAGACGAAATATTTGTAAAAATATGATCAATGCAGCTTTGTGAACGTTCAGTAATACGTGTTGCTTCATAAATCAGCTGACTAAATCCTTCTGATTGTATTAAGTTAAGATATTCCCTAGAGACACTCGTTTTTGTAAGAGTATTTATATTAATATCACCCATTAAAATGCATTTTTTCTTAGAGAGAAAAATATTTTGTAAAGTTCTTTCGAGTTTGTGTAAAAATTCTGGATTTGAAAAATTTGGGGCTTTATAAATGAACCCACAATCGTATCATTAGTTTCTATCCACAGGTTTTCAATTGAGTCTATTTTGAGGTCATTTCTTATTGAGAAAGAAAAGCCTAATCTGACATACAAAGCAACACCACCACCTGTCGAAAAGGTGCGATTTTCATTAAGTAAAGTGTAACCTGGAATTTGAAAACAGGTACTATCAGTTTCAGAAGTGAACCATGTCTCGGAGCAACCAATAAAATCAAATTTAAATGAAATCGAATCCAGAAGATTGTACATTTGTTCAAAATGTTGTTTTAAGCTTCTTGTATTTAAGTGAATAGCAGAGTATTGAGGTTTGACAGTACGAGACAATTCGTTAATTTCTTCAATTGTGTAAATCCCGTGATCATTTAGCAATTGTAAATTTCAATCTGGGTCAGAAGACTCTTGGACCATTTGCATCAAATTTTTGCTTTTCAAGATTTAAAAGTAACTAAATTAAAATAAACGTAAATGTTGATTACAAAGCTATGTACACATTTAGCATGGGACTTACACATTTACACAAGTGTATACTGTTCAAACATCTCAAGCCCGATGTAGCGCACCGTCAATATAAAGCTTGCCATGATGGAATCTGGGTCTTTTCCCAGCTTCAAACGCCTCCTTCATAACAGATCTCAATTGTTTCTTCTTTTGACGGTCTTCCCATATCAAATCGTCCGAAACATGCACACCATCAAGTAGATCCCTCCTGTTTTTGATGATGCTAAACCGTTCCGGACGGAACTTAGCCAAAATTGGTCTGGGAGTGCCATCATCCCTGAAGGGCCCGATCCTGTGAGCATTCTCGATGTGTGGTTGCAATTGGAGATCATTCTCTAGGATACTTCACGGAGCTTTGCAATACAATCTTCGCCAGTTGACTCTGGAATATTGTAAAATATCAGATTGTAATCCCCATAATATCTCTCCAGGGATAACAATCTCTCGTAGGTGTCATCGACTCTTTTGCATACTTCGTAATATCGTTCTCGATTTGGTCAATTCTTGTGTTAGCCTCCTGCAGTTCTCCAGTTAATACCTCCAGCTTTCTATCCAAAGATTCATTCAATTTTGAAATCGAGCTTTCATTTTTCTTGGTTTAACGTCGAAGAGATTCAATGTCTCTTTGAATCTTGACTTGAGTTCCTTAGACCTTTTCGCGGTAAAATCCGCCATTTTGAAAGTGGGGCAAACTCCAGCAAAGCACGCTGGGTATTCCCATACATTCCCTTCTAATTTTCGAG
>BLFK01000199.1:205618-223118 GCA_014634185.1 Astreopora myriophthalma
CTGTAAAGGTGTTGTTTTTTTTTTTGTGGTCAAGATTCTCGTCAGCATTGACAGGGTGGAGGGAGGCAGGAGGGCTTGCGCTGTCTTGGTCTCCAGAGAGGCTGCCTGTGAAGTCATCTGCCGTGAACTGTCCCAACACTTGTGACCAGGATTGTAGGTGAGGCATGTTGCTGCATTACTGTGGCTGCTCTCCACTCCTTTGATCCAGGCTCTGGTTTCACCCTTACATGGTCACCAGGTCTGAGTGGCAGTAGCTCTTTGGCACACTGGCGGTCATAGTAGTACTTTTGCTGTTCCTTTCATTCTGGCCTATGTGTCTTGCATGTTGTATACTTCAGGTTCCAGTAAACCACGTGCTACTGGCAGTGTTGTTCTTAGCTGATGGGGACAGGTCGATCCCTGGAATTGGGGTCGCTCTGTACTCTAGTAGTGCTTTCTCCTTGTCTCTGTTTTTTCTCCACAGGAACCTCACCGTTTTTACGGCTGCTTCAGCTTCCCCATTGGCACGGGGATGCTTTGGACTTACTAGGACATGTTCAAAGCCGTAGCCTTAGCAAAGGTCTCAAATTCTTTGCTTGCGTACTGGACACCATAGTCGGTGACTTGTTTTGCTGAAATGCCATGTCAACTGATATGTTCCTTCAGGGCTTCAATGGTCTCCAGGGATGTGAGGCCTTTCAGTTTGGTCACCTCAATGTACTTAGAATAATAGCCAATTAGTACCAGGTACTGTTCTCCTTCGAAAGCGAATATGTCTGATGCAGCTATTTCCCAAGGCAGATCTGGGACAGGACCTGGAATCAGTGGCTCTTTCTTATGCACAGGGGCGTAATCACGGCACATGGTGCAGTCTTTGACTTTTTCTTCTATCTGTGCACTCATCCCGGGCCAGTAAAGGGCTTCTCTGGCTCTTTACTTGCATTTTACAATTCCAGCATGAGTTCCAAGTATTAGCTCCAGCATCGCTGTCCTCATTGACGGGGGTACTACGGTCCTCATTCCTCTGTATATCACACCATCTAAAACAGCAAGCACATCACGAGTGTTCCAGCGTTGCCGGATGCTGTGTGAAAGCTGTTGCTTTGCTGCTGGCCACCCGGCTTGAATAATGGTGTAGAGTTCTTGGAGCTCGTTTCCTGTGTTTTGCTGGAGTTCTGCATACCTTGGTTCTGAGATTGAGGTTCTTTTCAGCATGTTCACTTGGATTTCATCTCCTTCCAGTGGTTCTTCATTCAGGCTCGCTCGGCTAAGGGTGTCCGCGAGGAGTTGCGTCTTGCCTGAGAGATACTCCACTTTAAGGTCATAGCCACTCACTTTCAGAATCATGACCTGCAATCTCAATGGTGCTTCTGCTATAGGCTTGTGGAGTATTGTCTCTAAGGGCCTGTGGTCAGTCTGCACCACAGTAGTTTTCGCCGGAATGTACTCTTCATGGATTTCTGTGTACTGAACACGATTGAAGCAATTCCTTCTCTATGGGTGCCCAGTTGATCTCTGATTCTCAAAGTTTACGGGTTGCACAGGCTATTCTTCTACCCTCTGCCAGTAAGAGTAGGCTATTGGCCTACTCTTACTGGCATCACATTGCATCGCCACTTCCTTTCCTTTCTGACATCATAGTAGGCTAACACTGGAGCTTCACAGCACATATCCTTTAACTTCTGGAATGCATCTGCTTGTGGCTTGTCTTAGTGGAAGAGTACATCCTTCTTGGTGAGCTCCCGCAGCGGCGTCTCAACTTCGGAAGGAATTTCGCAAGGTACTGAATAGATCCCAGAAACTGACGCACGTCCTCTTTTGTTTCAGGAGGTGGCATGTCTCTCATAGCTCTCACTTTTCCGGATCTGGTTTCAGTCCCTCGGCTCAGATCATGTAACCTACATATTGAACTTGCTGTTTTAGCGCTCTGACCTTCTCAAAGTTTAACTTGAGGTTGTAGCTCCTCGCACGGTCAAGCACTTTCTCTAGTACTGAATCATGGTGAGCGATGTCTCATCCTGCGATCAGTATGTCATCCATGATGGCGAATACATGACCTGTACCCTCCAGCATTTCATCCATGGCCCTTTGCTACACTACTGGAGCCGATTTGATTCCAAAAGCAGTTTTAACCATCAGTATCTGCCTATTGGAGTGTTCATCGTTGTCAGTAGACTCGACTCATAGTCTAGTTTCATTTGGAGATACCCATTCTTGGCATCAAGGACAGTGAACACTCTGGTGTCAGGTATCTTCACTATAATTTCTTCTACGGTGGGAACTGGATAATGTTCCCGTTTCACTGCTTCATTTAGGTCCCCTGGGTCTAGGCAGATCCCGACCTTCTCACGTCGACTTAACACCACTATAGAGTTAACCCAGTCAGTGGGTTGTACAACTTTGGCTAGATGCCCTTCTTTCTCCATTTCCTTGAGCTTGGCCACAACCTTGGGAAGAAGTGCAGCTGGTGGTCTTCGATGACCATGCACCGCGGGCGTTGCAGTGGGGTCAGTCTTTAGGGAGTAGGTTCCCGGCATAGCTCCAGATGCGGTTTCCAGATCCAAGCGCTGGTCCAGTAGTTCGTTCAGGTCTGCATCTACATGTATATTGTGTACTCGCTGGACCAAGTTGAGGGCTTGGCAAACTTTGCCTGACAATATTGGTTTCTTCTTACTATCTATGACATAGAAGTTGACATTTAACCACCTGTCCTTGAATCTTACAGGAAGGGTAACATAACCCATTGGAGTGATTCGGTGTTGGCTATACGACACCAAGGTCATCTTGGTTTGCTTGATCTGGGCATTTGGTGCTACTTGTTTGAGCTGCATGGTGTCAATTTCACTTGCACAGGCACCAGTGTCAAGCTGACAATGGAGGGTACCGTTGCCAACTTGTAGGACCTCCCACCATTCATCGCTTTCACAGGCATTTTGCTTATCCTTGATGCCATTCATCCCCAGGCTTGCTACATGCAGTAGGTGCGTATTACTGTCAGGACCCTCCTCATCACTAGAATCTCCAGGATAGTCCATTTCATCAAGTTGACATTGCTTTTCTTACTTCTGCACACTTGGAAAAAATGTCCAGTTTTCTTACATTTCTTGCACAGTTCATTTCTGGCTGGACATTTTTCCCGTGATTTGTGAGCGTTGTATCCTCACCGATCGCATTTTTGAGGCTGTTCATTGCTCTCTTTAGATGACTTTGGTTTACCGGGCTTTTTGGGCCTCCGAGATGAGCCATTCCTCCATGCAAGTTTAATGACCTCCACTTTGGGGTCTTCGCCAGACATTACTTACATTCCATCCTTTGTCGCCTCAAACACCCGGCCGATGTCAATTGCTGTCTCCAGGGTAAGGTTTTTACTCTTCTCTAAGCAGCGTTGCCGTACTCGTTCGTCCAGTGATTTGCATGCGATGGAGTTCCGAATTAACTTGTCCGTTTCTGTCATGTCCAGACCTCGGGCCAGCAGCTTAAGATTGGTGACAAAGGAGTGGAACGTCTCCCCTTGTAATTGGTGTCTTCGATCAGATTTGATCGCCGCCATTAACGGGTTCTTCTTGGCTTCGAGGTGTGCTTTGAATTTTCCGGCGACTCTTTCGAGTAGGTCCTTTTCACTGAGATTTTGTGCGCTTTCTCCTGATCCAAGTCGCACAGTTTCCCATTGGAAGGTGTGTTAAATTTCCCGGCCTTTGTCGCCGACGAAGCTTATCAGCTTGCATACACTGTATTCTTGGCCAATTGAACGACGAATTAGCGTATCCTTCAGCCATTTTGCTTTGCTTGCTTCTGTACGGTGGCGTTCGAAATCCCACTATTTTGACACCATGTTACATATATGACAACATGAACGCCATGTTGAACGAAAGCTCGTGTAGCACGGTTTAATGTCATTGGTCAGCGGTTTTGCCGTACGTAACAATAGTTCGGGTGCCACAATATCCTCAGTGTTTTCGAAAAGGAGACGTTTTAAACCATGAATTTAGTTTCTGTTTTTATTATATTGGAAATATGTTAAAGTATCAGCTTTTCAGATCGAACAGATCGTAGTCTTACAAAATTATTTCGGTCAATTGCAAAGTGTTCGGGGCTTTCGAGAAACGGGCCCTGTGAAATAACGTAGACTGATAGTCACTGGAATAGGGAGGTGGCGGATTGAGACAAGGCTTGTTCGTTTGTTAGAAAGTTAACAAGATGTTTTTCTTGTTTTTAGCCCTGGTTAGCTGGTGAGGTTGTAATTTATGTTTCTATGTTTTTTACGTTGGTTTGTTTTTCTGTTGTTGTTTTCTTTCCCCGATTGACAAGCATTATGGACGTGAACGAAGAATGTTTTTACGTTTAAGCTTACTCCTACTATACAGTCGTTAACAGTAAAAGTTTTTTTCTTAATTATTTGAGCTCATATTAACCTAGAAATCCAAGTACAATTATACACATATTGGCAGTAGTGGTGATATGTTCGCTTGTACAGTGCAATCGACCCAAAACCCTTTCAGGCCTGTTACGTAAAAATGCTACGCTTGCTCTAAACGGATGGTCTTTCAACATTTTTTTAAAGTTTGGAAAGGAAAAAAAGTTCAAGGTTTCATGTTTAGAAAGGTTTTGGTTTATAAGACATGATGGCGATTATGGCAGCCACAGTTGGTCCGTCAAGTTCCAGGTTCTTCGATGAGAAACTTACGCTTGCTTAGCGGCCGATTACATGGCGGATTTCAGCCGGGCTTGCAACTCCAGCCCGACTTGCTGAACAACTGTTTCGCCTAAAAGAAAATAATAATAATAATAATAATAATATATATATATATATATATATATATATATATATAGCACTGCGCATAGCTCACTAGTTTTCTAGTTTGAGCACTCTGGCATGACTTAGATGATACCACATGTGTGGGATCATTCGGGGCGGCTACCTAGTCTTGCCTCCATTCTAACATCAGCACTGCACTGATTAGGCCCAGAAGGCCGAAACAGTACTGTCTGCAGTTATATATATATATATATATTATCGTGATTATTCAGAAGATTCCAGCCCGCAAGTTGGAATTTTCAGCCTGGCTAAACGGGCTGGAAAAAGCCATGTAATTGCCATCCTTTTTCAGTATTCGCATCTATTGTGTTTTCAGTTTCTGCAGGATAATGAGCATACGGTGCCACGAATTGCTCATGCATACGCATACGTTCTGCGCATCACGCAATCATATTGTCGTGCGTTGCTTTTATATTTTTGGTCGCGTTATTTTTGCTTCATCAATTATTTCATAACAATGCCTCAGAAAATTTATATGATGGTAGCTAAAAGCATTGCCACTTGTGGCAAAAAAAAGAACAAAAAACAAAAGAGAAGGCGTAGTGGCACATTTGTTTCTACGAGATTTTGGAAAAGCAAGAAAATATGGGCGTAGCGTGAAGCTACTATGTCTAACAAACATTGAAAATGATGTAGGAGAGTAATGTCATCGAGCTTTTTTTACTCGACTATTATTGAAACAGGCTTATTAATAATCAAATTTGAGAAAAAGTGAATGTAACAAACTAATCGAACAAACCTATCCAAGGTCTGGGATCAATGTTTTCAGGGCAATGATTGTTTACAAAACCACTGCGTGTCAGGCGAGAATTGTTTTTGTTTACCATTGCCTGTCACAAAGACCAGGAAAACATTGTAAAAAGACCGTGGAGTGTCCAATATGGGCATAAATACTGACTTAAAACCAAAAAAAGTATTTTAATGGATTTCATAATACCTTGAATTTCAGTAAGCTCTCCAGAAAAAGCGTGTGTGCGATTTCTAGCGTACTGATTGTTTTAGACAGCATTTTTGACAAAGATCGCACAAACTTTTCCCTCCTCTAAATATCTTGGCTACTTTGTTCCGGGCATTAAAGAGCCTCTCGTCTTCCCCCAGAATCACTGAAATCTCCAACTAAAAAAATGACGAAGAGTTCTTCTTCGTGTTTAATACTTGCCACCATTGTAAATATCCCAGCCTTCACCAAAAAAAAAAAAAAAAAAAAACTGGGCGAATGTTTTAAGTAAGCAGGGAAGGTATAGCAAAGTTGCAAAAATCAACACATAAAACGGGAATGATAACCAATTAAACTTAAAAACACACACACACTTAATTACCCCAATTTTTAAGTTTCAAAATGAAAGTGTTAAACCTATTCTGCCCACCATTCATTATGGGGGTGGTGAAAAAGTCATACAACAGCTCTAGTCTCGACAGATGAGGGTCTCCAGGCTGGGAAATTGCTCTGTTGTCAAAATTTTGTGATAGAAATTGTCAAGTTATTATTTGTCCTTTATTGTATTAAAAGACGTTTCGCTGTTATTACTCGTGCCAGGCCTACATGTAAGGCTGCACAAGTCTAAGATTCCTCCTTGTTTTTCGTGGACGTTTCCTATCTTCCTCAAAGCTCACTTAGGGCTTTTTTACGCAGGCCCTAACTATCTGATAGCGTGACGAAGGCGTGACGACACGATATGATTGTGACAGGATTGACATGACCTGGTTGCTAAGCGATTCAAGACTAAAAAGAAAGAAGTTAGCAGTTTTTTTTCGTTTCGTAAACAATTTTGTTTTTCGTGTATCGTTCCCGGGCGGAAATCTCGATGGACCTTTTCACACTCGGCTGCTTTATACAGGGTTTGCAGTCTTCAAAAGGCTTTGAATTTTAGGGGGGATCCTTGAAGAGTCTCTGAATTTCTTTTAAGGCCTTGACTTTTTGAAGATGAAGTAAAAATGTTTTGCAACGACTTTGGTATCTCCTTTTCTGATATCCAGGAGTCAATTTTACAAACATTTTACCTGCAGTTAAATGTAATTTAACGGAGTTGACAACAAAGAGCGATTGTGTTCCCTTTAGGGTCAGCAGAGTTCTATTAAGCACATGCGCCAGTGCATTCGCCTAGTGTCATCGTTCCCTTGTGCCCAGCGGTGTTTTGTGAGGCACTTGCGCCAGTGTCTCTGTCAGGGGTCTGTCTCCCCTTGCGCTTTGCTGTGTTTGTTCGTGTACTTGTGCCAGTGCATGCTTTGAGCTAACGTTGGCAACTCTGTGCAGTCAGCAGTCTTCTGGTGTCCACAAGCGCGTGGATCCCTAGTGTGTTCGTTGTAGCGTAGTTGCAGAGCTCTTGCTAGCGCTGTTATTTGCCAGCCATAGGAGCAGTCTCATCTAGGAGCTGGCTGCCAATAGTGGAAGCTCCTGAATGTCTGGGGTACCCAACCTCTATTTAGCGATACTGTTATTAAACTTGTATTTTACAACAGTAGCTGTTGTTCACCCTGGGTGAAAACAATAGCTACACTTGTAAAATACACCTATTCATGTTTTATTAAATCAACCCAGCGTTTTAGAAACACTGCAAAATTAACTCAAGGTGAGCAAAAGCAGACCAATTTAAATTTGAACAATGACCAAATTGAGCAGTGGTTGTCTATTTACCAGTAACTGTTAATGCCTCTGTGCATGGCACTAAATTTGGCTGTATAAGTTGTTTTTGTTTTTGCTTTTGTTGTTGTTGTTGTTGTTGTTTTTTTTTGCACTTTGGTGGGTTCATCTACTTTCAACAATGCCTGGAAAGTGTCATTTTCAAATCATGATTATGTCGCTGGTGTGGGTCCACGTAAATGTAATTTGGTCATTGAAAAGTACGTTCTTTAGAATGCCTCCTATTTTATTTTTCGAATCCTGCTTAGGGAGGTTACCAATTAAGGTCAATAATAACTATCTTTACCAAGATCCTGTTCCTGTTCAGGGTTTTGACTAGGATCCCATTCCTATTTAGGATCTTGATTCCTGTCCCCTTCTTATTTAGGATCCTGGTTAGGATCCTGTTCTTACAAGTTATTTTTAGGATCTTGATTCCTGTCCCATTCCTATTTAGGATCCTGAGTAGGATTCTGTTCCTATTTCAGATCTTAAAGGATCCTACAGGATCTTATTAAATCTTACAGGATCCTACGTAGCATTTCTACCAGGGTTTCAGGTTTCCAACATTTGCCGCTATTTAACGTTATTGATATTATCCATCCAACAGAAAATTAGGCCAGCAAAAGAGGTATGACTTCCGCGGCATACTTTATATATATTTATCAAATTCAACCCCGGATAATGCAATTTTAGCTTTCTCATTGGTTCACTGGATATCGGTGACCAGCCATTATACCTGCGTTTGACCAACCAATCACAGAATGATTTCCATTCTCCTAAATTCACTGACTCCGCTGCCATGTTGTTGCACATCTTAGTTTCCTTAACTTTGAGAGACGGGAACAGGACCTACGCCGAAGCTTCGGTTGTAAAAACTTCACCAACCGTTTATTGACGTGGCTGGTCGACTTTCTTGCAGCATTCTCTGACAGGTCCGTGGTTTCCTTAGCACTCACTCGTCGGTTGTTGGAGTATTCGCTTTGAAGCCATGTTTGGCCTGCAAGATGGTCCATGCATGAATGAAGTCTAAATCAGTCCACATGGCATGCTAATTTGCAGCACATTGTTCCCAAAGGCAGTTTGAATTTTCTCGAGTCCACATAATTCTTGTTCCCAATGGAAAATGGCAATAGGGGTGGTCCCTAAAGATCGTCGCATTTTTGAAGCTGTTCAATAAGCTCTTAGGTCGTATTTTATTGGGCAGTAAAACCACTCAGGTACGCGTCGTGGTTTTAAAACCCGATAAAACACTGCCGCTTGTTTAGTAAGCAGAGTGACGTGGTAATAATTCTGTCTGGTAGATTGTGGTTGTACAGAGGGTCGGTTATAAGGGTTCGCAAAACCCGCAAACCGCCTTATTTTGTTTTGTTTTTTTAGACTGCGAACCGCTTTCGTTTGAGCGAAACCGCCTATAATCTCCTACTGATAAACCCTTTCCGGGAAAACCGTCACCAAACATGCAAGAACCGAAAACTGCGCGATAAAGTTATGATTTCCTTCACCCGCCCAGTAATTTCTTGACCGTAAACCACCACCAAAATACGACTGAAACTGTAGAACAACACTCAAAATTGGCTTAGACCGCCAGACCAACAGAGTATAATAGACCCTCTGTACATGCATGCGTATGTGAGCAGGTTTGCATAGATCAGTATGTTTTCTCATAAATTGCCGAAAAATGCAGAAGGAAATTCTAAGTGAAGCTGTTTTCATTTGGCAAAGCTACAGTCAATACAAAGGGGCTGAATATGGTTAACCATAGCAAGTGACTTGTACATGCATTTTGGTATTTCTGTTACTTTTTATAAATTGCCGGCTGACAAATAAGCAATTTTGAGAGTGAATTGTTGGAAATGGTACTCAAGGAAATCAGGGATGAAAACAGATCCAGGAGAAAGTTCATTGCCCAGCATTTGGCCATGCCGGGTTAAATAATTAAAACACGAAAAACGCTTCCTACTAGAAATGCATAGAAATGGTACATGTTTCTTGACTCAAGTACTATTTTATGCGTTTCTAGACGACTGGTTCAAACAATATTTCTTTTTCTCAATTTTTAGACCCCCTCAAAAGAGATGAAGCATTTTCCCTTGAAGTTCCTTCCCCGGCAACAGCGATTAATGAGATTCAGACATTATGCTATACTCTGTCCTGTTAGGGCATATCCACCATTAGTGACTTGGGAGAAGGATGGAGCACAACCACAAATAGGAGAAAACAAGTGCTTCACCACTCAGACCACTGCCCCTGCAAAGGCTGAAGATTTTGGCAATTACGCTTGCGTTGCCCCAGATTTGAGAACTACCATTGGGCCTTTTCTTCTCAGTATTGCGAGGAAACAAGGTGGGAAATATTTATGTTCAGAGGACCCCACGGATTCAGTAAACTTCCACGAACACAGATTTCACTGGCGAGAGCTTCAAAATGCAATGCCTTCTGGGCAGGTTAAAACGACGGACAATAGATAACAAAATAGATAAGGAAAGACTAAACAAGGATGGTTTTTTGATTTATCAAAACTCGTGAAGTAAACTACATGAGCATAAACATGTCTTCTACCGCTTGTAATGCTTAATTTGCTAAAAAATCAAAAGGAGAGACCGTTTTTTGAACCAGACAACTTCGTCGCGGTTACTGTCTTGGTGTCACGCAAGGTGAAAATCCGAGAATTCCAAATACTGAATTTCAAAACTAAAAACTCTACGGGCTAAAAACTGGTAAAAAGATTTACTTCTAGGAAATTTGCCATCTGGTGTAGACAAGAAACGTCAGGAAACCTCGCGGCTTTGATTTTAGAATTTCATGACGTCGAGAGAAAACGGCAACCACTATCAGTGGCATGGTATCTTAACTACCTCATTGTCTTTTTTTCCACTTGTTCTTTCTTTCTTCTCTTTGTTTGTTTGTTTTTGTTTGCCGTTTTTTTCCCCCAAATTGGTAGCTGTTTACACTACCGAGCATCAAGCTATTTTGTAGGCTGAGCATGAATTCAGCGGCAACATGACATTCAATGGTCCTTTACACGACTGCGAAATATTTGTAAGTGTAATTTTGGCAGAGAAATATTTAATTTCTATTCGTGTCGTTCAGGTGACAATTCATAATTCCTTCTTTCTAAATGTCGTGACGGTATTTATTGTTTTTGTACCGTTTTTTTTTTCCTGGTTGCGAAGTGTGCGTGGTGAACCAAACAGGACCTGACAAAGGAAAACAGCTACATTTATTGTTCAACAAATATAAAAAAAACATGATGCCTTGATAAAAGGTTGTGATGTATAACCATTAGTGCCCCTTTGCTGCCACTAGACAAACTCAGCAGCAGACTTTGAGTACCACTTCTTTTTCTCCTCGTGCCGCCTCGCACCATTGAGTTGTTCAGAGTAGTTTTGATTTAATCAAGTTGCCAAAATCTTGCACTCGTTTTCTCGTCTCCTATTTTTTCTGTGTAAGAAACGTTTCTGCCGATAAAGGGTTTACTTCAAAATTTGATTAATTTTTACTCTCTATAATGCCGTAAAGTTCATTGCCGGCAGCTCTTTCCATTTCAGCTACTCGGCTGTTAGGTCAGTGACGTTAGCGTACAACCTGTCGTCGTATTGATAGAGGTTCACATACGTCTGCAAAAAATAAATACATAAATAAATAAAAATAAAAATATATATATTACCCATGTTAGCTTCTCGGCATTTCAGACTTGAACTATCTCAAGCACACAAGATCTTTGAGAACGACTATAGTAAACACAGCAACGTTTGGAGAACGCCGGAACGGTTTCTTTTTGTGAAGGCAAACTACAACCCGCGACAAAATGTGTTCAGTCACGTCACATTTTTGGTTGAAGAACATACTGTTTCCTTTCGTATCACCACATATTCGCCCCCCGTCCACCCCCAAGCAATGTTGTTTGGTTCAAGTGTATATGAGACAACCGACTAGCAATATTGATTGGGGGAGTAGGGGGTCAGGGAGGCATGCTGAAATGAGGCGGAAACTCAGGAATACGATCAGAAAAAAAAAAGTAAAAGTGTATCAACGTTTCTGTCGCGGATTGTCAGTTCCGGTTGGGTCAGCCAAGTGTGCATGTATGCATGTGTTAAAGGGAAAACTGCTCCATGAACACCCGAAATTCACCCTTACAATAAAGACTTAGAGTCGATTGAGCATTTCCTTTACCCTGTGGTTCCTCTCCATATCCTTCATTGTCTTCCTCAGTTTATCAAAAGTGGGTCGATCATTCGGGTTTTCTTCCCAGCACTTCATCATGATTTCATACCTAATGCGACAGACCATAGGAAAAAGACAAGAAAATACAAAAGATGCTCATAACTAACAAAGGACACCTTTTTATGCCTTGGAATTAAAGGTAGACGTAGGAAAACGAGCAAACGTAGGCAGGTCTTCAAGACTAACTTGGAAAAAGGCCCCTTAGTGGAGAATAGGGCGAACAACCTATTAACTGGAGGCCAAAACAAACAAACAAAACCGCGAGCCAAAAAGGGGAGAAAAGAGACGAAGGAGGCCACCACATTCTTCTTTTTCTTTTTCACCCGTTCCCCGATCATCTTTTTTTTCCGCCCGGTTCCCCAGGTGTTTCCCCTACTTCCCACTGAGAAGCCTCAGGCTAAAACGAGACTTACAATGAGTTTACATTTAAGGCCAGTAACCTTTTTTCTCATCAGTATCAGGACGCAGAACGTTTTCCCAGTACATAAAGTGTTATAAAGAAGCAATTACACAAATAACTTACAGCTTGCCATCGACGTGTCTTGGCTTTGGCATTCTGTATCCTTCTTGAATTTTACCCGCGATGTGTCGACCATTTATATCAGGGTACGGAGATCCACCTGCGAAGATAACGCCCACGCTTTATTAAACGTGATGCAATTATGAAATATGCACAGATAGGCGCCTAATAATCAGCAAATGTTTTTTTTTCAACCAGTTATTTCCTTCAGTAAACTGTTGCTTACCGACTGTTAGGATTTCATAGAGAAGGACACCGTAACTCCATCTGTAAAAGAGAGCCAATGAAAACAGCAAAGACGGATCAATATTTAACTGAGGAACAGATTTGACACACAACGATAATCTTTCAATACCGGTTCTTTTAATAGTACTTATCTTACGTAAGACTACCGGAAGAATAGAGAGATTTAGCATCGCGTTTACGGCAAACGTCAGGCTGAAATTTTCTGTTTAACAAAAACTCGTGAATTTTTTTTTATTTTCCCTACAGTAATATTTTCCCTGTTAGCTACAGCTATCCAGCAAGTACTAAAAACAGTGAAAAGCTGGAATAAGAGAATTTTCATGGTTTTATGACACTGAGCAGCTGCCTGCCGTTTGCCGTTTGCCGTTGGCCGTAAACGCGATGCTAAATCTCTCTAATAAACAAGATACAGTTCACGTAACCTAAGCGAAACATCCTACGGAAAGCAAACCTCGTCCTCGGGGCTTTCCTGAAAGCAACAGGAAGCAAGCAAACTCGCGAGTAAGCAGGCACTTAACCTCGTTCCCATGCTCCGTTGTCGTTTCGACGACAAGGGAGGAAAAGAGAGAGAGAGCTTCGCTTGGAGGTTGGCACGCACTCAAGCGAAGAGGCGAGGGTGGGAAATAGCAAGAAACAAAGAATGCATTAGAAGACGACTTTAGAACCTTAATGAAAGCAACAGAGCATGGAAGACGACAACTGAAGGGATTCTCAATGCACCCACGAAATGGAAACTTGTTTTGTTCTATTATCAAACAGATATACTTACACGTCACTTTGTGTTGTGTATACTCCGTAAAACAAAGCCTCATATGCAGTCCACTTCACAGGCAACCGGCCCTGTGCATACAAAGCCATCATTGATCACTTGGTTATAGCTGAATATCGTCAGCATGCTCTTAAATTTAAATTGCAGTTTGCCGTAGCTAAGAAAGCGCATCCTAATTTAGTTGGATCGCTGCCCGCTTTGAATCAAATATTGGCCCAAAGCAATCTACTCAGCAGCGTCTACTAAGAACTTGGAATGTCAATTGCTTTTCGATTTGAAGCCTCACCCGACTTTTTTTGGTATAAATATCGTCCCCATCCACATTCCTCGCCATCCCAAAATCTGTCACTTTACACTTTTCTCCTTCACCAACAAGAACGTTTCTCGCCGCCAAGTCACGATGGACGATCTAGAATAAATGGTATATCAATACACCGTATTCAAAAATGGCGTCCAATTTATTGTTCTTTTGTTGTCATGTAAATTACACCTCCAAGCCTCATTTTCAACAGAAAAAAATTATTTTCAATTTAGCAGATGCTAGCGAAGTTTGGTAGGCTAATTTTCATAAAGACGGAAAGATTAACTTGTTGCTCTCCATTAATGCATATCACTGCCAAGAAAAGGATCTTTATTAAGAAGAAAACGAAACCCACCAATCAGAACCGACCTTTGCGAAATACCGAAGGATAGTCACCAGTCGACCTTATCGCCGAATGGGTTAACACAAGCAGTAAGCAGTCGAAATGTCGCGATGTACAAGTCCAGTGGCTACAGCTTATGTATACATGTATATATATATACATGAACTTGCAGTTTTTTGCGTAAGGTGGCAATTTACATTAAAGATACTCCAAAGTTCTTTTTGAAATGCTAGACATGTTATTAGCTCTGAAAGACCTTGGCTAGCCTCTTATTCAGAAGAAACCTTTTTCGAAGGCAAATAACACATTCCAACCATCAGCAACTTGCCATGCGAATGTTATTAGCACTTAAAGACCTTGGCCGTAGACAAAAACTCACATAGTCAGAACAAACCTTTTTCGAAGACAAATAACACATTCCATCGGCAACCTGCCATGCGAATTTCATGAGCTGTTCTGAAGTCAGATTGGTCTGTGGTTTCACATCCGGGTCCTTATAGTATGTGTCTCTCAGACCTCGGCTCTTTCTCAAGTAACCTAGCAGATCACCACATGGGACATACTCGATAAGGACCATCAGGGGGTCTGTGGAAAACATCTTGGTTAGAAAAGAGATGCGATGCGATCTTTCTTACACGATCAACACTTAAAAGGTCTTCATCAGAACCGTGGATTTGATGATATCTGGGGAAACTCCAGCAATTTCATTCTCCTCGGTCAGACGACTCAGCTATCAGATATATTCAGTACGTGAGGGCGTTTATCATAATCCTGTTGAGTAAGTTGACATGGTAGAACTTGACCTGTTTCTCATTTCGCAGCAATTGCATTGTTAATGTTATGAATCAATTGTTTCAAGCTCTTTCCTGTGGGCACACTAAATTAAGCTCGAAGTATATCCTGAAATACTGGAATAATATCTATTCAACAACTAAAACAAATTTACTATAATTTCGTCTATCTTTATATTTACTATACCATATAAGCTTAGGGGAGTGTACATATCAAATTCGAGTGTAGCAAAACGATAGCGCAATATTAATATTTTTGCCACAGCAGCCTTTGCTGAATTTATTAAGCCTTGTAACCGTGGATAACGTTTCTCGTTGCCTTCTCCCTAAAGTTTCCAATAACATGTTTCATGCATTATGCTAGAAGTTTTTTTTCCCTTCCTTTCCTTCCTTTTTTCTCTCTTCTCTATACCTTTTTCACCCCGAGTCTAACTTGCACTTACGTTGTGCCGGAAAACCAGCCAGTTAATTTAGCTTCGATCCCAGTTCGCTCTTTTTTCACTTCGAATTGAATAAGACGGTTTTGCAAGAACCATCTTGGGCTTGAAAATTATTTAAATATTTCATAATGAGCTGAATAAAGATTTCATTTGATTTGATTCGAAGTACACTCAAGAAGCTAGATTTGCTATCGGGTGCACCTTGATCAAACTTTCACGCTTCCGTCGTGCTCTCCAAGCATTCTGCATCCCAAAACTTAAACCAACTGTTAAATGACCAAGGAAACAACAAACAAACAAATAAACATAAACACGATGCAGATGTTTTGTTACCGCTCTCGGTGACGCATCCAATGAGCTTGATGACGTGAGGATGTGGTTTCAGTTTCTTCATCAGCTCCAGTTCTGACAGCAGATCCTTTCTGTCTGATGGAGGAGCATTGGCTACATTGGATACGGAGAAATGCACTTTTAACACAACATTTTGCTAAGTTTCACATTAATGATAACCTTATCGCTCTATTACCATAGTTCTCGGGTAAGCTTGCGACAGCAACAGTAACAACAACAAGAAAAGCTCGAGAAAGAGAAAGAAAAGCTCGGAAATGAATTCAGGGACACAGTGGGACCAAGAGGACAAACCAATGGAAATTTTCGTTTCGTCGCTTCATCAGATGTCCTCTTGGCCCAGTCATCAGGCTAAATTGATCTCGGTCAAACGTGAGTCTCATGTGCGAGCTGTCTCTCTCCAACCCTCACTCTGGGTTCTAAAATACAGCAATGTCAACAAATGATCGAATTGGACAAGGATCAAGGGCAACCCACCTTTCAACATTTTCACTGCCACTGTTGTTTCCCCCTGATCAATTCGAATGTTTCTTACTGTTGCCTGGAAAACCTGAGAAAACGCTCCTTTACCGATGACTTTGACCACGTTAACTTGTTCGCGACTGATTTCCCGGCTCCTTCCAGGGGGATGAAGTGGCATGTATTCTCCACCCACTGCAATTGGTGATGCATACGTCGCTTCCTCATTCGAGTGTACTTGGCTTCGATCTTGTATGTTGTCTTTTAACTCCACAGCTACTGGATTCTGGTGGGAATTAACGACGAAAAGTTGCAAAGTTGTTAGTACACGTCCTCCAAGTCCATCCCTAAATCCCGCTCCATGATACGAGCCAAGCCTCATTTTCTAAAAGCACCCTCCTCTTTCACTGATGTGCTCAACCTGTGATTCGTAAATATTCCTTGAAAAAAAAAAAAACATTTTTGAGACTAGGCAGGTTAAGGAAAATGAAACTTGGCGCATTAAGCGAAATATTAGCCAGCGTAAAAAACGAAGGTGGTGTAGTTGCAAGAGAGCTAGTCCAGCGGTACGTTGCCAGTAGACGATGTGTAGCAAACTCTCTTAATTATTTCGGCAGGGAGCAACACGACAACAGAGCTAGACTTCCAGTGAATCCCAAATTTCACAACGAAAGCAGAAAGTGCCAACGACGAAAATATTGAAAGGGAACTTAGCAGCGAGGATGGCAACGGCAACGAGAGCGTCACTTCAAAATAGAAATAGACCAGTTCACGCTCTTCAGTGCACCATGGGTAATCAGGACAAGATAGTGGGAAATTCAAAGGTTTGCATGGATGTTGTAAACGGTGAAAAGAATCCATGATTTACAATTTTGGGCGCTTTTATCTGACAAAACAGAACATAAGCCCTTAAAGGTGCGGTTGAATACAGGTGGAGAGAATAGTTATTGTGGAAATTGTTTTATGAAACAAAGTTTCTGTCTTACATTACCTGTAACTGGGAAGGCACAAAATTGAAGGAAATGTATAGAAAAAAAAAAGCAGCAATATTTAAGAATTCAAAAGAATAAATACCGAGTCGATATCATCTCAGTTGTAAACTTGAACTTACATGTTTGGTTTATGAACGCGAAAGTCCAGAAAGTAGAGTGGTGAACAGTTTATTTTGCTTTGAATTTCCGTACAAACCTTTGAATTTCCCGCCATGTTGCCCTGATTACCCATGATGCACTCAACTTACATTATAGACAACCTTAGTTAAGGAGGAGTTAATGTTATTTAACAAAATAAGGAATTCTCTTGCGTGCTTACATACCCAGCACTGCCTAAAGATGTGTTCTTTACAGCATTGAAATCAAGGTACTCAAAAGCAGAATTTTAAACTTTTCTTCAAGTCGAGATGTATTGTACTTAACCTTGTGTAATTTAAATTGATGAGAAAACAAGAGGGGTCACCGTGCTCGAAAATAACCATTATTTGCTGTAAAATAACTGTCAGAAAGATCACGCTGAACTACTTACATGCAAGAAATCATGCGCCGTAAGGTTGCGCAATGCAAAACAGGGGGAATCACCTTAACTTTAAATTAGTACCAAATCGTAGCACCCTGAAAAAATCTAAGAGATTACCCATCATCCCCT
>BLFK01000199.1:228118-229407 GCA_014634185.1 Astreopora myriophthalma
CCTGCGAGCAGAGTCTCCATCGATCTTCCCAGAAAAATTCAGTGGCGTTAGATTGAGACATTCCAACACGTCGTAAAATCGGGGACGAAACCCACGCGATGCGTGAATTGCAGTGCAGAATAAAAACTGTCTGGTTTCAATGGCCATTTGCGTCAAACTATTTTAGCCTTCTGCACCGCCATCGAGAATAAACTCTGTTCACAGGCGTCACTGGACAGTGCCAGTGATGTAAACGAAGGGTGTTCCAGTGATATCGGGTTAAATTAAAGCATAAGTTTCCGCGTAGTAACTACAAGTGACAAAGCACAGCCATTCTTGGCATTTTTTCCGTTTCATTTCGTAATAAGCAATTTTGTTTTTGTCTTTCGTTGCCGGCTCGCGTTTTTAGAGCGAAATCCCGATTATTGTCTCACAATCAAACAGAGTCAAATCAATTTACCTTAAAGGGGCTAGGTCACGCAATTTTAGGCAATTTCAGCACGGATCAAATGGTCATAGAATTAACTAAAATATCACAATAACGGCTAAAAACTATAGAACAACTCAAACAAAACACAGGAAAGCCAAGAAGGGTCATGGATGGACAAAACTGGAGAGGATTAAAATGGATTGCATATGGGAAAATTTGAAAAACGTCGGCCCACCTTTTTTCAAATTTATATCAGTTTGTATCAAAATGTCATTTACACAGCTGGAATATCATTCTCAGTTGTTATGTGGCCGTGATTTTGCAAATGAAAGACTCTTGTTCTGCCAATTTGACGTTTAGAGCTCATAATCAACAAAATTAAACAAAATTACCTAAAATAGCGTGACCTAGCCCCCCTTAATGCAAGGAGGGATGTTAAAGGCAAAAAAGTCGCTAAAATCGATTCAAATCGGTCTGCAAAGTAGACGCCCAACAAGGAAAGCATGAGTTCATGAGGTAACTTGATTTGATAGTGAAACAATTCTGATTATACGTGGCCCATTTCTTCCCAATACAAAGCTTTGTAATTCAGGCCGCTGTAACACTAGTCTCCTTGGCAGCCGTTTCTTGGGATGTCTGCGTTGTCGGATTTCACGCAACGCAGACGTCCCCAAAAAACAACTTTGACGGAACACCTCAGCTAGATAAACGCCAGGGACCTGGCACGAGAAAAGCTGTTTGTTTACTCTCCATCTCCAGCATACAGTGCAAAATTTATTCCATGGAAAACACTTTGTAACCCGACGTGACGTCATAACTGAGTTTGCACGAGAGTCCAACTCAGCCACTAGCACTCAGACAACTCTTAAGATACGGGGGG
>BLFK01000199.1:229417-241917 GCA_014634185.1 Astreopora myriophthalma
CATAGAGGGTACATGGTTTAATATTCTGGGACAAAATTATGGCGGAATGCAGTAACACAAAGGCTTTGTACACCTATCAAAAAGCCTTGTAGGCTGCACAGGCACTTACAGGCAAGCCCCAATGTCGCGGAAAGGCCCACTTAACATTTCTGCCAGGATTCATGATCACCCTTACCTGCCAAAACAGTCACCGTCCTAATGTTTTTATCATTAATAGCGCTTTGACCCTGCTTGTTTGTAGCGGTCATCACAAACTCGTAAGTCTTCCCCTTTTCCACTTTGAAAACGTAAACCGTTGTGGTCATGTCTTTAATGTCTGTCACCTTCTCCCACTCTTCGCCCTTTGCAGTTCGTTTGTAAATGGAATATTTTGTTATGGCTGCATCATTATCTTCTGGTACTTCCCATGTGATTGTGATTTCCTCAGCGCTTGACTCAACAATAAAAACCACCGGTTCTGGCTTCCCTGTGGATCAAAAGAGTGATACTTGTTGTCATTTCTTGGTATGCACAACCCGAGTTGTATGCATCACAGGACGAAAGAGTCCGCCGGTCATGTGAAATCTCGAACAGAGCGTTTTTACATGACGTCACGACGTCCATATCGGTGTCCCAAACTAATCCTCCAGGAACTGAACTCTATTCTTATGCAAATGTTTGCTTTCGTTTCAGTAAACCAGCATGGTCGCTAGCCAGGTGAGTGAAAATAGGTGATGTTTGTAGATCAGCTTAAACGACCCGGCACTGTCCCCATAAGAAAAATGCATCAAACTAGGCTCCTAGCGTATTTCAGCTGTATAAATGCTTGGTTTTGTACTTCCCACATTTCAATTTCTGCAAAAATTTATGGTCACGCAATCATTAACAACTGCTTGCCACGAAAAGATACAGGAGGGACTCTTCGATATTTCCTCACAAGGTAAGACAATTTCTCCTGTTTGTAGTTCTTGATTATAGTGCGGTAGGGATGGCATGCAGTTTGTAACCACCACCGAGAACGTTTCGGACAACCAATACGTTTTCACTTCCCTCAATATTTGAGATTTGAAATAAGGCTACTAACAGTTATGAACGCCATTTATGTCACTGCGAGAAAGCCGAGTGAGAGATTTCCAGGCTTGCTTAAGATTTGAACCTGTAGCCTGGGCGTTACTATCAGACTCAAACTAACTGAAATATGACACCTTGTATGTTTAAAGCGCCCAAGGCCATATAATTACCTGTAGACGAGAGAATGATCATACGAAGCCAAGAAACGGCTTAACCCGCTACCCAATTACACGAATTGAGCACCTAAATGCAATGAGTTCTTCTTAACTACATTCCCTCTCCACGGTTCAAATTAGGTCGTGTCTTATCGGGGTCAACAGTTTCAACCAAAACCAGTTTTGGTTGATTTGGTTGAAGTTCCCAACAGAACACTCTTTAAACCCTTACAGGTTGAGCCGCGGTTGCGACTGGGTATAGTCATTCTCAGACTTCCTCGACTTCTTTTGCCATGTCCAGTAAACGATGATCGTTAATTCGTAACTTGCTCTCCATTGATGATTATCGTTAATTAGAACGCTAAAATTTTGAATTTTGGGAAATGAACATATTTCTTCTAAAAGACAACCCCGGATACGGGAGTCGAGCCTGCGACTGTTCGCTGACCGATCCCTTTACCTAACCACTACTAGAGATCACCAAGCCGCCAGCCGCGCAAACTTCAGTTATTAATGCGTTTATCCAACAGCTAGTTGTAAACCAACAT
Source organism: Astreopora myriophthalma (assembly GCA_014634185.1). Taxonomy (NCBI): domain Eukaryota; kingdom Metazoa; phylum Cnidaria; class Anthozoa; order Scleractinia; family Acroporidae; genus Astreopora; species Astreopora myriophthalma. Next base: position 231,171 of record BLFK01000199.1, read on the forward strand.
AATCACTCGCTAAGAAACAACTTTAGAAAGTAATTTGAAATAGTCCGTCACCAAACTTCAAAAAAAGCTAAACATTTTAAAATCAGGGTTTAGGCTTAATCACTGTAGAGAAGTGATATTCTCTGCCAGAAGTATGTAATCGTTGATTCACCTGACACTTTGTTCTTCAGTGGTCTAGTGGCAGAAACTAGTTACGACAAGCTCAAGCTCCGGGATCTAATCCAATCCAGGGATATGGGATTAGAACCCAGAGCTTTCTTACCAGTTTGCTCCGTTCTGAAAAGTCCTGAGACAGAGTGTTCTAAATTAACAATAGACATAAATTCAGAGCCAGTCACGAATGAACGATTATCGTTAATTCAGACAGGAGGATATGTTGTCCAGTTGGTGCCTGCTAACAGATCAGCGGTCGCTACCCATCGTTTTCAACCATTTCAACCAAGTTCGAAGCTGATTGAGCAAGTTAACCAACCAAACCAGCCAAAAACGATTTTTTTTCTTCCAAAAGAACACGGAAAAACCCAATCAACCCTACAAACCGAAAACGGTTGATCCCAATAAAACATTTCCGAATTCACCTCATCCTCTTTTTCAAAGCGAGGCTAAGTGCGAAGTCTTTCTTATGAAAATGAGTTGATAATCATCTGCAAAGGAAACTACTTACCATCACAAAACTTTTGCATTTAGACTCGCTTTGAAAAAGAGGCTAACGCTAATTTGGAAATGGCCTATTGTTCTTCAAGTTCATTGCCATTACAATATTCAGATAATAAATTCAACTTTTGACCTTTCAAACGAACAACACGAGTCATTCGAGGTCACTGAACGTTATTCACAACTAATAACCGAATCTTGTCAACTATGTAACAATGGCTACCTTTAAAAGTCCTTCGTTGCTGCTGGCATTTGTAAACCTAATCTTGTATTTAAAGGGAATTCAGAAAGTTGCTGCACTCTTATCCTGAGTGACTTTGAGAGGTTCTTACCTCCCGGCACAACGATTTTCTTGATTTTGTTGTCTTCTTGCAAACTCTCGCCAAACGTGTTCGTAGCTGTGACAACAAATTCATATACCTTTCCTTTTTCCAACTCAACAGGAACTTCACGAACTAAGGGATTGTCTATTACCAAGAGTTTCTTCCAGGATGACGTTGTCCCTTTGTCATTCACGGTTCTTCGGTATACTGTGTATTTTGTGATGGCTGCGCCATTGTTCTGTGGCTCTTTCCACCTTAAGGTTATATTAATCTCCTGTGTTTGAGCAGGCAAACCAACAATAGTAGCGGCAGCTGGAACTCCTTATGCACAGAACAACGACAAACGTTTGTGAACAATAACCACAATACATATCACAAAGTAGTTTTCAAAACCGAAACCAAAGAATTACTTATACAAAGGCACAACACACGAACACAATCAAATAAGCCAATCGCGCACAACGCAAAGCACTTACATGCAACTGGCACCAAGCGAGAAACACGTCAGAGAAAGGTGGTCAAATTGGTTAAGTTTGGTTCTGTCTCTGACTGGCTGAGAAATCTTTCAGCCAATCGCAAGGCGTTGGGATGCAAAATCAAAACAATTGCAAAATTGTCAACAAATGAGAAAAATGTATGATAAATTAAAACCTAAATGGGCTCTAACCATTTACACAAACCATTCCGGTAGAAAATTAATACAGCTTGCCCTAACAGAGGGCAGATGAACCTAAAACGTGCCAGTCTCAGTTCATAACAACCAAAACATAAGAACAAGCCCATAATTTCTGAAATGTGTTGGATGGAATGGTGCGTACCATTTGACTTTCCAACTAATTAAATATTTCAGGGTTTTCCGTTTAAATTGTGAGGATCCAGTGGGTAACACCAAGCCCTAAATAAATACCGACCTTCAAACTTTGTCTTGATTATCTTTTGATCAGGATCTCCCTCAAACACAAAATTCCTGGCGTAGATCTTCACCGTGTAATTGGTGTCTCGGTCTAGACTTCCAAATTCGATGCTTCTTTTAGCACTGTCGGTAATATTTTCGTTCCTTGCTTCAGTTGTGCCCTTCTGCATGACAACTCTGTATGCTGTAATAGGACTGCCGCCATTATAACGTGGTGCTTCCCATCTCACTGTAAATGATGAGGCTTGGATATCGTCATCTGTGGAACTGATATTCGGCGAGCCTGGTGCCTCTAAATGAAGAGAAAGCTTTGTTCGAGTACATCAAGGGCATAGACTGATTCTTTTCACTTATTTGCCAAACCATAAACTACTTAAATATCTAAAACACAAAAGCTAGACTTTAAGCTATCAACACCAGAAATACACTGGAAGAAGTCTGCTACTATAGAGAGTTCCCGACGCATGAACCCAAATGACAGGAAGACTTTAGATAACAACGACCAAAACCAGATTCATTGACCAGTGGTCTTCGTGAAAACATGGAGTTGCTAATTCTCGCGGGCTCAGGAAATCTGGTTCTGGTGGTTGTTATCGAAGGATTTTCCAAATGACAAGGAAAGGAATTCGACTGCAGACGGAGAGAACGGTTAGTGTTCTGGTGAAAACATTCGCCTTCAATTAATGTGGCCTTGGTTTGATTCCCCGCCGTGGTGTCATCAGTGGGTTGAGTTTTTCTTTGCTTTTCTAATCTGCTGAGTGTTTTTTGTCCAGGAACTCCGACTGTCCCATACATCCGGTATTTGCCAACTCAAAACATACAAACAAAAACCATTTGAGCAGTGTGCGGGTTCTCTAACAAGTCTCATATATTTGTGTCAATATCTCAATTCTCTTTGGTTACAAGCATGCAGCACAGTAACTCTTGCGTGCACTTTTTTCGCTGTGTCAAACCTACAGATTATGGAAAGCTTTAGCAACGAGCGGAGCAATTGCAACGACGACGTCGCTTCAAATATAAATTCGTGTTCAGTAATGCGATCACTTGGCGATTAATTCAACTCTTTCCATCTATTTCTAAAATGTGCGTCTTATCCAAGAATGAAACTGTATGGTATGAATAAAGTTACAGTAAAATTCATCATGTGCTGACCTTCTTCTACAGTCCAGTTGCATGGTTCATTTCACGTGGTTGTTTTGCAGAGACCCACAAAGACCACACGCGCAGAGCGTGCAGAGTGATTGATTTTGGTCATTAAACCTGTTCTTTTGTGACACTTCGTTAACAGCCTGCGTAATTAAATTATAGGCCCTCTTGCGATGTTCAGTAAGACAGTGATTATGCGGCATTCAGTGAAATAACGTCTACCATGATATCCTTAGAGAATGCATCGCCGAACAACCTCCAATAACTATTTTTTAATTCAGTTATCTATTTTAAGTATTTAATTTTAAGGACGTAGCTTTTTTCAACTTCAGCGCTATAAAGCCATCATGTGATGCAAAATTGACCAATCAGGGTCTCCTCCTCAAATCACTAGCAGGATAACCTCTCACTAAAATTATATTTCCACAAAATTATCGTTGATTAAGGGTGTTGTATGGGGTATCCGTTCTCTCCCCTAATTTTCTCATCCATCCACTAACCTATTTGATGTATAACAACCGTCATTAAAGCGGCAGGGACAAAACCATTGTCAGCTGTGCAGTTGTACGGTCCAAAGTCCCGAGCAGAATTCATTTTCACATCCAAAGTGTTGATTGTATCTTTTACTGCCTTAACTTTGGTCCGATCGGGCGTGTTCCAAGTCAGGGTTGGTGTAGGAACGCCATCAGCTTGGCAGCTTAGCCTTATTGTCTGATCAATCCACGACTGATTCACAGAAGACGATATCGTTGTAATAGTGGCCGCGTCTACCGAGAAAACAGCAAATTATGATTATGCTACAGTAAGGTAGGGAGGGGCTATATTAGCAAGTACCGGTGATTGCTTTAACCACTTAGGATAACCAACCTATTCCTGTTTCTTTACAAAAATCCAGGAGAATCCCTCAAACATAAAATATAAATATTTAACAAATCGATTCTCTGCTGCCGTGCGTGAATACAGTAACAGGTTACAGATGATACAAGAATTTCGCAAAAACATCGGTAAAACACTCGCCTAAGGGCTAATGTGCCACTCTTGTTCTAACTATAGAATTATATACAGACATGCATAAACACGTGCTACCTATAGGTAAACTCAAGTGTTCATTACATGTTTTTAGGTTCTTAAATAGTTTCGTCCAGTTTAAAATGTTTGGATTCTTAACAATCAGCACTCCTTGAGGTAGTTAAAGTGATAGGTCACTTTTTCATACGTAAGCTTACATAAGTGTATGAACAAATATATTTTTGAAATGTTGGTAACTTATTTAGTGTATATATATCATGTAAGTTAAGTTCACACCAGCAGGCTTTTGTCAGACTTTATTAAAAAGTTGTTATATTATTAATTCCACTATATCATTACAAAAACGTGCGTTAGGCAATCGTTAGTTCCTAATTACAAATGGTTTCATTTATTAAATTAGTTATTAGACAAAACAAATACAGCAGTAAAGAGAGCAAACACAGATGGACAAGAAAGTATGGTTAAACAAAGATAGGACTTTCCGCTGATGTAAGGTGTGCTCTTATATAACTTGAACGATGGGAACACGTAGGTTCTTCTCTTCATGCCAGGGCTCAAGAAATGGTATTCGAACGGAAACAAAAGTAGCAAGCCATGTTTTGTGCCATTACCAGACCGTTGAATCTTATGCCGACATGGGAATACACTCACAGATGGTAAGGACTCTCAGCTTGTTACTGGAGGCAAAATATTGATTACCTTATATTGGGCCCACCCAGAAAAGACTTTTACAAGCAAACAAAGTGGACCTCGATAATCGAGCCCTATCTGATCTTCGTTTTCTACTTACAATTCACTGTGACAAATGTGGTCTGAACTGCCTTTCCTACACCATTGTCTGTTATACAAATATATATTCCAGAATTACGTCTTGATGATTGTTGAAAGTGATTTACGCCATTCCCTGGAGATTGCGCCGTTCCTCCGTTTACACTCCACGTGACATTAGGTGCAGGGTAACCAGACACATTACACCTAAGATCAATGGGATCTAGCTCATTAACTGTTGTGTTTGGTGTTAAGGAACGGATCTCTGCAGGAACTGAAAAAGAAAACATGTAACAAAGTGACTTTGAGCTATCGATAGTACAAACAATCCCCAGGACACATTTGACTGATAACATAGTACTGTATTCAATGTATATTTTGTGAATCTCATTCCTGCCGACTTCACGGGTAATTTAAACGCTCGGCACTTAAAACTCATAAAGGCATAAATGAGTGTAGATTTGACAGGGGGTACTGTTATTGAAACACTAGATCAACGATAACGACCTAGATATGTATTTCATGTTTTCCTGAGCAAAAAACGAAAAGAAAGAGAGAAAGAAACAACAAAAAACAAACAAACAAAACAAAAAGGAAAAACACAAAAAAGCATACCCATTATATCGAGGAGAACTGCAGCACTTTTTGTGCCGCTTCCAACAGCATTGACTGCCTCACACCTGTATTCACCATAGTCTCTTGCTCGCTGTACACCATTAATGGTATGTTGATTCAAATTTGTTGGTGTGTTAATAGGAGTTTCACTACCATTTAAATAGAACTTGTATTCAGTTACTGCTGGATTGGATCCCGTCACACGACATGTCAAGGTCACAATGTCTCCTTTTATAGCGATATTTTGAGTTGCATTTGTCGATATCGTTGTCCCCTCGGGTTTAACTACAAAGAATTATCAATGGTACACACAGAATTAATTCTGGGACAAATGGGGCAACAAGTTACCCTGCAAGTTTGAAAACAATGGATTTTATCCTTAAAGATGAAATTGCAAGGAAGCTTGCAAGCAAGCAAGCAAATGGAGGTAGTTACTAACTTTGTTGAGCGGATAGGTTAGACCCAAGTTGGAAAACACCTGATAGCGTGGCGTCTTCATTTACCGATGATCAAACCAATGACAAGAGCATTTTTCTATAGCATCTTATAACGCTACATCGCTCTGTTGACAGAAACGATAACCTCCACTCAGTCGTTTTTCGAAATGCCACCAACAACAGCCCTTTGCTAGACAGCACTAAGTGGACTCAAGTTCAAAGTTCATAAGGCACAGAGGTTAAGCAGATTTAAAAGTTCGACGACACTTTACGGATAAGCCCAACTTATGTCTGTTCTGTGCTTGTTATATTAATTTTATTTTGAGCCTCCATCACAATTAACTGACTCAAACGCATCCCAATTGTGAATCGAAAGAAACGTTCACGTTACAAATTTCTAATTGCTTCACGAGATTCTCGTATTCTCTTTTCGATCTTTCAGACTGGCATTACCGCAAAACTGACTCTCAGGAATGCAAATCGATCTAAGCTTTATCCTGGTTGATCTTCACCGCTGTAAGGGGACAAGCGTCCTCCTATTCTTGACATTTACCTGATCTGCACTTTAGTTTTGTATGTGAGACGTTTGAGTGTCGAAACAAACGTTTGCACTGCATTTGATGTTACAAACATTAACCAAGTGGACTCGTAGAGTACAGGGGTATTAAAGGATTAAACATGAGCGAAAAGGATCCGTTATGTGTTAACGTTTTCTTACTTCCTTCAATGAACAAAAAAAAAACACAAGTGGGAACTGCACGCTTCACAAAATGTGGCGTAACAACGAATTCGTAATAGGAGGGAGTAGTCATGAGTTAACGCTGCTGCCTTTGTTTCATTCTTCAAACTGAAGGGAAGATTTATAGGAAGAAGAGGAATGTTTTTAACCACTGAACCAGATTATGCAAATTGGCCGCCAATAGGTCACAAAATAGTCAAAAATAATCTTTCTGGTTTGACTAACTTAGAAAAGCCCGTTCGAGAGTGCTTGTAAAACTAACAATGACCACATTATGAACGGGAGGAGGGGAGCATGTCAATATTTTACAAAATGACGACATTATGAAAGGGGAGAGGGGAGCAGGTCAATATTTTACAAATTTGTAGGCCACACCAGACACGGTCCAGACAGCAGTCGAAAAGCCATGACTATCTATTATTACTATTATTTGCATTGTGCACTTTCTCTGAGGTTAGCACAAAAGTCAACAATATATCACCCAGATCTGTGTTAGTGCCAGTCAGTGGATTAAAGTAATCAGTGGAATGAAGAGTTTACTATCACAGCAAGCCGGGTTACAACTTTCCAAATCTGCTAAATCAGTTCCACACTTGACATATTGCCAGAAAGTGTGGCACTTTGCACTAATATCATACTTAAGGATAGAAAGACTGCATAAAGGAAATTGAGTATGGTCTTTATGTATGAGGTTTAAAATTACAAGGAGTTCCTCGATACGGCAAACCTTACCGCACTTAAGGCCAGTGAAACATGGAACATTTTGTTTAGATGTACAAGGTGAGGCACAAATGTGCACCCCCCTACAATTTGTTAATTTGACACTTGCGCAACTTGGATTTTTTCAAATAGCGCCTTACATATATGAAAGATAATAATAACAATGACGATAAAAATAGAGTACTTCAAAAGGTAATTAACCAACTGATTTAGCTTTGCATGGCTATGCTTTGTGATTTGCTATGAAATTGTGCCCACACATTCTCACCCAATCTGAGGCAAAAGGAACACCAATTACGACTTGCTCACAAGCGATTTACCGCGCTTGCCTCTCCCTAACTCGTGTATTTAGTTTGTGTTATGATTTGATTGCCTGCGACTGTATTGGTTGGTCAAGGTAATTACTTTGGTTCTGCTTTCAAGAAACTCAATTAAAAACTGCTCTAAGATGCAAATGATAGACTTAATTCACCAACACAAGTACACAAGTACAGTACCTTTAACAAGTGAAAGGGTAAGTTAGCCGCATAGCACTTGTTGAAGACAGAATAACTATCAAAGAGTAATTCGTTGTGCGGAAAATTCCAGGAAATCAATCTGAGCCCTAGTATGGAAATGGCCCCACAGAAGGAAAAAGAAAAATCTCTGACCAGGGTGGGAATTGAACCCACGATCACCGGATTAGATCACCTTTGATCTACCGACTGGGCTACAAGGCTAGGCGAAAGCAGGCCGTGGGTATTTCAGATGTTACTTTGCACAATTGAACATGCACAACTACAGTGAAAGGGTAAGATGGTCTCATAGCAAAGGATGAAGGCAAAATTACCTATGAAAGGTTAATTTGTGGTGCTAGAGATCTCAGGAAATCCATTTGAGCATTAGCCGTGATATGGAGATGGACTCTGGATTCAATCACCGTTTCTCTACCAACAATCTTCAATGCTCACTCTGGTCAGAGATTTTTCTCTTTCCTTGAGTGGGGCCATCTCCATACTAGGGCTAATGCTCGCATGGATTTCCTAGGATTTCTAACACTGCAAATGACCCTTTGACAGTTGATTCTTATTTTATCAACAGTCAAATTGTACAACAGTTTTTTTTATCCCTCTAAAACTTCAGTTCAAAATCCAGAATTATATAAAATGCAATAAATTGTCACAGCACTGCATTGCACTGTAGCAGTATGCAGGATGACTGTTAGCTTAACCGAGGTACATAACAAAGTTCTATTGAGTCTCGTGTAGGTTATATTAGTGGTGAGTCAGTAGCACAGCAACCGAACTAGTAGTGGAATGGTCATTGTTATGGTTCATCACGAATAAATTCATCATTTCATGAAAAACTTGATGCATCAATTTAATGCAATTTGTGTGTGTGTGTGTGTGTGTGTGTGTTATGTACAGTTAATGTATATTAGTCCATTTTCTTCAGTAGCACATATGGTATGCACTTAAAGAGTTGCTAAGTACAGTCTACATGCTTACATTACAGTGTTTAAAGGAGACTGGGCTTTATCCAACAGCTACCCTTTCATGCCAGTTTTTACAAAATCTTTCTTTGAGGTGTGGGGTTGATGACTGGCAATAATAACACAGAAGCATCATCATGAGCCTTGTACATTGTACGTTTCACAGAGGCTTCAAAAACACAAACTCACAAAGTCAGTTTTAACATTCTCACCCATAAGAAAAACCTTATAAATCTCAACTCAAAATCTGCCGTTAAGTTTAGAGCTCCACCCTCCCATAAGTTTATGAAACATGATTATGTTTCCCTGATGACTCCATTTTTGCCATGCAGGTGCATGTCTAGCTCATACTCCAACAGATACAGAAGGTATCAATTGAATACATATACTGTCAAGTAGTCCCTGATGTTTGCCAGGGATAGTAAGGTGGCTGAAAAGTAGCTCAATTTGCTTTCCCTTGCCCACTGTAATATCCTAACCAAAAAAATAATACGGGACTAATCATGGAGTCTAAAGCATAAAGAAGGACACATCTATGGTACAATCACACTGGTTTATTTAGAGTACACTTACAGTTAACTGCAATGGTGAATTGTTTGTCTTTAGTTGCCATGGAATTGTTGGCTCTACATATGTATTGTCCTGCATCTGCCCTGTTGATTTTATCAAAGGTCAGTTGAGCTGTTCTGGAGCCAGAACTCTTCACTTGATCTTTGAAGATCCACTTCACATCTGGAGCTGGCGTCCCAGTTGCTTCACACGTCTCAGTGACAGCACTTCCCTCGTTGAAACGTTTTCTTGGTATCAGTGGGTTGGTGATGTAAGGTGCCTCTGAAAATTCAAGACTTGTTGTGAGAGTGAGGTTGTTTAGAACATCTCATAACCAACAAGAATGAATGATCTTCCACTGGTCCTCTATCAAATTCAACCTTGACAACATGCACTCTTATCATATACTGTATTACTACAGCACTATCCAATTTTTTTCATAAAATCCCTCTTTGTTCTCTCAAAAGAATTGTCACGGCGTCATGTGTGTTTCCAATTTTTACAAAATCAGAAACATGAATGGCTCAATGACAAAGTTGGTACAGAACCCAAGTGCCATAAAGTTCCCAAAGGTGAATTTGAACTACACATGCGCAATCTCACTGCCCTCGCCCTGCACATGATAGCACCCTACAACTGAGACGTCAACTGAAGGAAGTTGCAAGTACATGTCACATGTAAACGTAGTTTTCACGTCCAAATCTTTCTCGACTGGGTCTATAACATCTCTTGAGAATCCACTTTGCAAAGCAGCACTGTTTGAATGTAGTGCAATCCCATGGTCATAGTTCAAGCCTGATTTTTTTTTTCAATCCACTGTACAACTGCTAACTATAGTAGCTTCACTGCGATATCACATTTAGCCCAACTACAGTTCATATCCATATTTCAATATATTTCAACATAGCGATCGAAGATCAAACAGGAAGTTTAAATTAATAAGCCACTATGGAAAACAAATTGCTTTAAGAACAGTTTTATTTTAAGCCACTGTAACCAGAGGAATTTTCGTTTTTTTAGCGCTTTCTTAATTTACTACATATTATCGTATTTTAAATTCTTAATATATTTGTGGATGTGTATTGATTATTGCAAATTTTCACCTCTCACGGGATGTAACACTAACTCACAATTCACCAGCTTAAGTTTGATTCAGCTCGCTTTCAACAAGCTTTTAACATTTTTTACACTTTCAACAATGTTGAATGGCCCGTTCAAGCGTCTCTGACTTTGGTTCGATAAAGTATTGAATGTCTGTTGAACCAGATATTGAGACTGTTTATTGTGCTTTTCAAAACATGCAACTCTCGAGCTCAAATTTCAATCAACGGTTTGGTTTTTCACTGCCATCAAACACATTAGCAGACCGGGTCAAACGCCACA
>BLFK01000199.1:246917-254417 GCA_014634185.1 Astreopora myriophthalma
AATAATTCGATTGCATTGTCTATACCTAATTATTTTTTACCTAAACAGCGTTTTACTAGATCATCGAAAACGTTGTCAATTAATAAATGTAGATGTACTTGTAGAGCCTTTTCACAAAGTCTGAAACCCTACTTTGTTACGGTATAGGTTACACTGAACAAGGTGGCCTATTTCTCCCGGGCACACTAACCCCCTGTCATCCAAGGTGTAATCACAAAACAATATCTATTCCCAATTTATCTCCTACAAACGATATCACGACGAATGGTCACATCCACATCCACTTCCGAAACTCATTTGACGACGTTTCGATTATGTAGGAGCTTGAAAAATTCTCATTGCAAATTCACACACAACAACATAAAAACATGGCGACTGCAAATTCCCGCCTGTTCCTCCCTGACCGCTAAACCTTATGGGAGGCACAGGCCTCCCAACAGTCCAGTGAGTAATCTCAAAAGAATTTCAAAAAAATCGATAAAACGTAACAACACAAGGTTTGTCGGTACGGCGGACTTTCGCTAGACGAAGAGGCGAAGAATTATTGATGATAGTCGTAAGCGTCGAGTGGAACCTAGTTAAAACTGAAAAGTCAGACTGATGACGTGTCCGGGCCCGGTACTATTTACAGCGTTCAGCCCTCAACGAGGTTACTTTCACTTACAGTGTCTCAAGAGCCACAGCTTTAAAGACAAGTGCCTCACTCGCCGCTTGCTTTCCTTTCTAGTGCTGCAGGTGACTGCCCCATGCCCCTGTTGCTGGCTGTTGGCTACCACGCCGGTGAGAACGACCAGTAAGAGACCGATCAAGGTCAAGTGCAGCTGGTAGTTTTAATCCTTGCTGTTTTCCTTTTACCTCAGTTCCTTTTTTTTCCTTTTTGTCCGTAATCGTTTCTCCGAACATATTTTTAAGATCATTGTCGTCGCTTGACATTGACTGTTAGAAGATTCACTCCGTATGCAATGCTTTTGAATCTTTCTCGGTTACCATTAACTGAGTGCTGGGTTGACGATTTTACCAGGTGTTCATAAGAGCTTAGCATTGGCAAGGAGGTAATCGGTGATTAATTAGGTTGAAGTTTAATTGGGTCATTGACCTTCATTCTGTGTCTTGCCTTTTTTTTTTTTGATTTTTTTTCTCTTCCTAGTTTGCGGTTCTTCAGGCCGGGGCGTTTCCGTCCATCGTTCTTATCTCCCAGTTAGTGCGTTTCCTGTGCACTCCTCGTCGTTTCTGGTGGCCGATTTGACGTCACCATGAATCCTTGATCTTCGCGGTTCAGGATCCCAAAGGCTTTGCCCCCACTGCCCCTTTAAAAAACAAAACAAACAAACAAAATACTTCTTAGGTTTCCCTTCCTTGCCCTTCCCTTGGGACGTGTAGCTTTTCGGGTTCACCCCTCGATATATTAGGCATCGTCTAATCCTCTCTCCCCTCCGTCAGGTCAAGTAATGCGTCTCGTTCTCTGTTAGGTTGATAGACCTCTGATTTTGACATTGTTGTTGCCATAACTGCAACGATGTAGTGCATTCTACGTAGTGCTGCCCGAATTGTGTGGGAAGACAATTTCTGTGATAAAGTGTGATGCTTTGCTAGAATTTTGGAGTGTCTTTTTTTTTCTTTTAATTGGACCTTTTCGCCTTGTTTATTGACAATAGAGTCGAGCAGCTCCAGGGGAAACATCTGAGTTCTACTTATTCGAAGCAGACGCAGTCTCTTTTAAGATTTTTAAAGGATGATCTCATTGGATTCCTGCTTGCTTTCCCTGGCCACAAGTTGGATGCCTTCCTATTGATGTGAGCCGCAACTCCATCGTCATGGTTCCCCGAATATGGGACAGCGAAGTTTGTTCTCATGTGGGTGCCCGCGTCGTTTCGCATGTAAAACGACTGACTCGTATGTTGGAGCTTCTTGACAACTGAGCAGCTGAAGGCTACGCTAAGGTTACTCCGAAGCAGGCTTCTCCTGTTTCCCCCAATAAAATTGTTTTTGCGCTGTCAGCACTTACAAAGGTGCCTGTTGAATACGAGTATGTCTAACTTTTAAGGACACAATATTGATTCTTATTTGACCAGCTGCTAACTTCTAAATGTGTTAACTTCGAGTACGTATGGGTGAGTGAAGCCCCACTTTGACTCTGGCACGGAAAGAAATTTGTACGCAATGATCGAACAAAAGACAAGCAAACAATGTGCATTGGAGGGTTAAGAAGTGGAATTGAGAAAGATCTTAAACAAAAGGCAAGCGCGTCAACTTGAGCTATCTTCTGCTTCCCACTTGAGTCTAGCTTAGGATTTTTGCTTTGCGGCTCATTAATTAAATGTTTGGCATGCAACACCACCTCCGGGTCTTTACCCAGTCCAAGGTGTGGAAATGTCACAGGTCATCCAGGCTGTGCAAGTGACCGCTTGAAAACAGTGATTGTGAGGCAATGATTTCGGTACAAAAAATCTCGATATGAGTAACAATAAAATGGTCTCCAAACTTCAAACATGTCTTCTGGTAATCATTTCTACAATATTTTTGTACACACATTTTCTAACGTCGCAAAAAGCACATAAACAATCTGGCGCCACTTTCTCTACAGCGAATGCCACTGTACGTATACGGTTTGGAACGAAATTCTCGTTCGCAGTTGTTTGCTTTCTGTGTCGAATAACAAATTATATGTTCGATTGTACGATTAAAAAAAATACCTTAGCGTAGCTCTGTGAGAGAGAACATCGTTCGAGGGATTTTATTCACAATTTTGGTGGAGGTTCGACGGTTGCTTCGAAATAACACCTACTACCTTTTATAGTGAAGGGCTATGTCAGTACCTACAACGTAGGTCAAATATGTCAAACAACCCCGGATTCGTATTTCAGACATTTGAATGAAAATACCTGTTACTTACTACTTTTCCAGAGGTGGAAATTGCAAGTGCTGCTTTAAACCTAACTGGTGATCCTCGTTGCCAAGATGACACAGACTGATTATCAGAATAACTTTTTCTGAAATCCTGTTATGTCTTTGAACTTAGACATTATAATTAATAGCTGTTGAGAATTGTGATCAAAGACAGAAAATAAGTATTTTTGAACTTATTTTAACATCAATAGTCAGGCTAAAAAATGTTACTCGGTTATGACCCAGAATGCTGGAAATCACGTCGGAGAGACTTTCAACTTTCAAGTTTTTCAGTGGGGGGGGGGGGCATGCCCCTGGACCCCCCTAGCGGGGCGTGTTGCTTTACGTCATGCTTGTTATGTAAGCATAATTCCATTCAGCCGCCTACTCTGTTCTGATCATACACATATTACATTTTCTTCTTCATGACAACCCTGATCTTCCATTGGACATAATACTGTCTCCTCTCTTACCTTTTATCCGATACATCTAAAGGATTTAATGCCTCGCTTCCCACAGTTTCTTCTAAATGCCTTCGGATGCCACAGATAATTCCATAGAGGTCCTTCCTGGATACACCTTCCCCTCACTATTCGCAACCTCCTGGACAAATTTACTCAGCCAGTAGTTTAACGTGTTGGCATCCATATTTGCCAAATCTGTACTCAACGACTGAACTTTTCACAAATGTGCATAATCTTTAAAAGCGCTACCAGCATCATGTACAGCAACTTTAAATTTTCTATTTATCTCCCATACGTGAGAAATTTTAATCGCCCATTTCGTTTTATAGGCAGTTGACTTAGGAATACTCCCTCTCAACAACTTTGATTCTTCTTTCCCAGTTTTTGGAGAACGAAAACGGCTTACGGTATTCGCTGCAAAAGTTATCTTCACTCGCACATGACTTACAACGAACAACAACAAATTTTCAAACACATAATCTCATGGGAAATTAGAGCACTGAAAGAATACCCCTAATTACTAACGATGTGTGAATACTTTTAGAAGCCATATCAAAATCTCGTGCTTCGTGTTTCATAAGGGGTTCCAAAGACCTCGAAACAATAAAAGCAATCCTCCTTCAGCGTCGTGATTTCGTCTGTTTCCCGTTGTTTCGAACCCCTGATGAAACACTCGCACTCGTTTTTGATATATCACGTCACGTTTCCGGGATAAGAATGTTGCAGCCCGAATCAGGCTATTTTGTAGGCTGAGCATGAATTCAGCGCCAACGTAACATTTAATGGTCCTTTACACCACTGTCAAATATTTGTCAGTGTAATATTCGTAGAGAAATATTGAATTTCTACAAGGGCTGCTCAGCTGAAAATTCATTATTTCTTCTTTCTAAATGTCGTGACGTTATTTACATGATTTTGCATCGTTATTTTTCCGTGGCTGCGAAGTGTGTGTGGTGAACCAAACAGGACCTGACAAAGGAAAACAGCTGCGTTTATTGTTCAACAAATGTAAAAAAATGATGCCTTGATTGAAGGTTGTAATGTATAACCATCAGTGTCCCCATGCTGCCACAAGAGAGACTCAGCAGCGGACTTTGATTACCACTTCTGTTTCTCCGCGTACCGCCTCATATCTTTGAGTTGTTCAGAGTAGTTTTGATTTCATCAAGTTGCCAAAATCTTGAACTCGTTTTCTCGTCTACTACTTTTTCTGTCTAAAAGCGTTTCTGCCGATAAAAAGGTGACTTCAAAATAAAACTAATTTCTAGTGTCTGCAATGCCGTAAAAGTTCATAGCAAGTCTTTCCATTTCAGCTACTCGGCTGTTAGGTCAGTGACGTTAGCGTACAGTGTGTTGTCGTATTGATAGAGATTCACATACGTCTGCAAAAAAAAAAGAAAAGAAATACATTATCCCTGTTAGCTTCTCGGGATTTAAGACTTGGACTATCTCGCGTACATAAGATCGTTGAGAACGATTGTAGTAAACAGCAATTTTTGACAACGAACAGTTTCTGTTTGTGAAGGCAAACTACAATCCGCGACAAAATGTCTTCTCACATTTTTGGTTTCCAAACACACTTTTTCCTTTCGTATCACCACACAATTGCCCCTTCATTAACAAAAACCCCCTCCACCCTCAAGCAATGTTGTCCAGTTCAAATGTCTATGACACAACCAACTAGCAATATTGATTGGGGGAGTAGGGGGTCAAGTGAGGCGTGCTGAAATGAGTCGCAAAGTCAGGAACACATTCAAGCACGTGTGAAAAGTGAAAGTGCCTCAACACTTTCGCCGCGGATTGTAGGTTACGGTAGAGTTAGCCAAGTACACATGTGCTCAAGGGAACCGAAATTCACCCTTAAAGACTCAGAGTGGATTAAGCATTTCCTTTACCCTCTGGTTCCTCTCCATATCCTTCATTGTCTTCCTTAGTTTATCAAAAGTGGGCCGATCATTTGGGCTTTCTTCCCAACACTTCATCATGGTCTCATACCTAAACCGACAGAGCACAGGAAAAACACAAGAAAATACAAAAAGTGCCGATAACTAATAAAGGAGACCTTTTTAATTACCTTGGAATTAAAGGTAGGCGTAGGAAAACGAGCAAACGTTGGCAGGTCTTCAAGACTAACTTGGAAAACGGCCACTTACTGGGGAACAAGGCCGACAACCAAGTAACGAGACCAAATTAAACAAACAACCGCGAGCCAAACCGGGGAAAAAAGAGGCCAAAGAGGCCACCACCTTGTTTTTTTTCTTTTTTCACCTGGCTCCACGGTAATTTTTTTTCCGGCCCGTTGCCCAGGTGTTCCCTCTATTTCCCACCAAGCATCCTGGTCTCAGGCTAACACAAGACTTACATTCAGTTTACATTTAAGGCCAGTGACCTTTGTTCACTTCAGTATCAGGACCCAGAACGTTTTCCCAGTACACATAGAGTGCATAAAGTGATACAAAGAAACAATTACAAACAACTTACAGCTTGCCATCGACGTGTCTTGGCTTTGGCATTCTGTATCCTTCTTGAATTTTACCCGCGATGTGTCGACCATTTATATCTGGGTAGGGAGATCCTCCTGCGAAGATAACGCCCACGCTTTATAACACGTGATGCAATTATGAATTATGCACAGATAGGCACCTAACCATCAGCAAACGTCTTTGTCACCTCGTTATTTCCTTCAGTAAACTATTGCTTACCGACTGTTAGGATTTCATAGAGAAGAACACCGTAACTCCATCTGTAAAAGAGAGCCAATGAAAACATTAAAGACGGATGAATATCCAACTGAGGAACCGATTTGACACAATAATAATCTTTCAATACACACCGGTCCTTTCAATAGTACTTATCTCACGTAAGACTGCCCTAAGAATAGAGAGATTTGGCATCGCGTTTACGGCAAACGTCAGGCTGAAATTTGCTTTTTACCAAAAACTCATGAAATTTCTTTGAGTTTGGCTTCAGTTATATTTTGCCTGTTAGCTACAGCTATCAAGCAACTACTAAAAACAGAGAATATAATCTAGAATAAGAGAATTTTCACGGTTTTATGACAAGCAGCTGTCTGCCGTTTGCCGTTGGCCGTAAACGCGATGCTCAATGTCTCTAATAACAAGATACAGTTCACGTAACCTAAGCGAAACATGCTACAGAAAGCAAACCTCGTTCTCGGGCTCTCTTAAAAACGAGAGGAAGCAAGCAAACTCGCGAGTAAGCAGGCACTTAAGGTCATTCCCAGGCTCCGCTGTCGTTCCTCCGTTGTCGTCTCGACGACAAAGAGTAGGAAACAAAGAATGCATTAGAAGAGGAATTTAGAACCATAATGAAAGCAACAGAGCATGGAACACGAAAACTGAAGGGATTCTCAATGCTCCCACGAAATGGAAACTTGTTTCGTTCTATCATCAAACAGATATACTTACACGTCACTTTGTGTCGTGTATACTCCGTAAAACAAGGCCTCATATGCAGTCCACTTCACAGGCAGCCGGCCCTATGCATCAAAAGCCATCATTGATCACCTGCTTATAGCTGAATATCGTCAGAATGCTCTTAATGCAGTTTTTCCGTAGCTAAGAAAGCATATTCTAATTTAGCTGGATCGCTGCCCGGTTTGAATGAAATATTTGCCCCAAACAATCTATTCAGCAGCGCGCCTACTAAAAATTTGCAATCTCAATTGCTTTTGGATTTGATGCCTCACCCGACTTTTTTTGGTATAAATATCTTCCCCATCCACATTCCTCGCCATTCCAAAATCTGTCACCTTACACTTTTCTCCTTCACCAACAAGAACATTTCTGGCCGCCAAGTCACGATGGACGATCTAGAACAAGTGGCATATCAGTAAACCACATTCAAAACTGGCATCTAATTTATTATTCTTTTGTTTCCATGTAAATGACACCTCCAAGCCACATTTTTAAGAAAAATTTCTTTTCACTCAGCAGATGCTAACGAGGTTTGGTAGGCTAATTTTCATAAAGACAAAAGAATAACTTGTCCACCATTTATGCATATCACTGCCAAGAAAAGGATCTTTATTTTAAGGAAAACGAAACCCACGAATCACAACCGACCTTTGCGAAATAGCGAAGCATAGTCACCAGCCGACCTCATCGCCGAATGGGCTAACTCAAGCAGT
>BLFK01000199.1:259417-264417 GCA_014634185.1 Astreopora myriophthalma
CAAATCACTCTGTGTCAGTCCCGCAGTGCTTTGTATCATCATTCCCAGTCACAAGGCTAGCCTGAATGTAAATTGTCGAAGTGGAGACTTGCTATGATCGATGCATTATAGAGATCGGTTAGAAAAACACTGAATGAAAAACAGGGGTTGCCCCTAATCCATATGCCTTATCCGAGTACAATTCAGACAAATTGAGCTAGCCTACTTGTATAAATGCCCTTCTCATTAATGCAGGCGGACAACGTGGTTAGCTTATACCGGGATACCGGAACCTCACATAGTACATACATAGATTTACTTACCTGTTTGATTCTCTGGTGGGCGGGGAGTAGCTAACAAAAACAAGAATAAAGGCCTATTCTTAAAACCAAACTTCTTTAAAGCTGTTACAACCTATTCAGCCTAGTTAGAGGTAGCAACGGTAGCATCCTTGGGAAACACTCTTTTGGCTCGTCACGCAAATTTCGTAACCAACGAACGCCTGCTGAAACAAGCCGGAATTTACAGAAAAAAACCAATCACAACGCACTTCCAAATGGTGAAAGTGCAGTTCGCGCCCTGTTGAATTTCAAGAAGGAATGCAAAATTGTCATGAGGTTACTTGATTTGACAGTGAAACACAGCCTTGTAATTCAGGTCGCCCGCTGTAACACTAGTCTTCTTCACAACCGTCCTTGGGATATCATGCAACGCAGACAGAAAATGGCTTTGAAGTAGACTACTGTAACGCAACACCTCAGTTAGACAAACGCAAGGGACTTGGTGCGAGGAAAGCTGTGTGAAGCTTCTTGTCTTTGTTTGGTTCCTCTCCATCTCCAGCATACAGCGCAAAATCTCTTTTGGGGAAAACACTTTGTGCCCGACGGGACGTCACAACGTGTACCGAGTCCTCTTCAGCCACAAGCACTCAGTTAACTCTTGGGGGGTGGGGGGGGGGGTGACATAGTTCAAGATTTTAAGGCAAAACAAGGCAAAATAAAGGGGGAAGAGAGGGCATCCTCTTATGCTGCACAGATCCCAAAGGGATTAGGCAACAGCCAATCATATGGCGGGAATGTGTTCTCTGAGCGTGGGCTATCCACGTGGAAAAACAACGAAACAAAGCCTTTGTACACATATCAAAACATCCCGTTAGCCGGCTTAACAGGCACTTCAAGGCAAGCCCTAATCTCGTGGAAAATTGCTGCTTGAATTCATGTTCACCCTTACCTGTCAAAACAGTCACCGACCTAATATTTTCATCCCTTATAGCGCTTTGACCGTGCTTGTTTGAAGCCGTCATTGCAATTTCGTAAGTGTTCTCCTTCTCCACTTCGAAAACATACACTGTTATGGTCATATCTTTTATGTCTGTCACCTTCTCCCACTCTTCGCCCTTTGCAGTTCGCTTGTAAATGGAATATTTTGTTATCACTGCACCATTATCTTCCGGTACTTCCCATGTGACTGTGATTTTGTCATCGCTTGACTCAACAGTAACAAACACCGGCTCTGGTTTACCTGTGGATCATAAGAGTAAGACTTGTTGCCATATCTTGCGCGTTTGTAAACCTAATCTTGTATTTAAAGGGAATTTAAGAAGTTGCTGCAGTCTTATCCTGATTGACTTTGAGAGGTTCTTACCTCCCGGTACAACGATTTTCTTGATTTTGTCGTCTTCTTGCAAACTCTCGCCAACCGTGTTCGTAGCTGTCACCACGAATTCATATTCCTTCCCTTTTTCCAACTCAACACGGACTTCACGCACTAAGAGATTGTTTATTACCAAGAGTTTCTTCCAGGATGATGTTGTGCCATTGTCATTCACGGTTCTTCGGTATACTGTGTATTTTGTGATAGCTGCGCCATTGTTCTGTGGCTCTTTCCACCTTAAGGTTACATTGGTCTCCTGTGTTTGAGCAGGCAAATCAATAATAGTGGCGGCAGCTGGAACTCCTTCCACACAGAAGAACAACAAAAGTACTTGAGCAATAACCACAATACATATCGCAAAGTAGTCTTCAAAACCAAAACCAAAGAACTACTTATACAAAGGCACAACACACGAACACAATCAAATAAGCCAATGGCGCGCAACGCAAATCACTTACATGCAACTGGCACTAAGCCAGGGAAACACGTCAGAGCAAGCTGGTCAAATTGCTTAAGTTTGCTTCTGTCTCTGACTGGCTGAGAAATGCTTCAGTTAATCGCAAGGCGTAGGGATGCAAAACCAAAACAATTGCAAAATTGTCAAAAAATGAGAGAAACCTAAGCAACAGTGACACGCTAACAGGCGCTAACCATTTACACAAAATATTCCGCTGGAAAATTGATACAGCTTGCCCTAACAGAGGGCAGATGAACCTAAAAGCTGCCAGCCTCAGTTGAAAACAAGCAAAACATAAGAACAAACCCATAATTTCTGAAACGTACTGGATGGAATGGTGAGTACCATTTGACTTTCCAACTAAAAATTTCAGGGTTTTCCGTTTAAATTGTGAGCACCCAATGGGTAACACTAAGCCCTAAATAAATACTGACCTTCAAACTTTGTCTTGATTATCTTTTGATCAGGGTCTCCCTCAACGACAAAATTCCTGGCGTAAACCTTCACCGTGTAATTGGTGTCTTTCTCTAGACTTCCAAATTCGATGCTTCTTTTAGCATTGTCGGTAATATTTTCGTTCCTTACTTCAGTTGTGCCCTTCTGCATGACAACTCTGTATGCTGTAATAGGACTGCCGCCATTATAAGGTGGTGCTTCCCATCTCACTGTCAATGATGTGGCTCGGATGTCGTCATCTGTGGAACTGATACCAGGTGACCCTGGTTCCTCTAAATGAAAGGAAAGCTTTGTCTGAGTACAGCGAGGGCATAGACTCATTCTTTTCACTTATTTGCCAAACCATAAACTACTCTAATATGTAAAACACAAAAGCTAGACTTTTAGCCATCAACACCAGAAATACACTGGAAGAAGTCTGCTACTATAGACAGTTCCCGAAGCATAAACCTAAATGATAGGAACACTTTAGATAACAACGACCAAAACAAGATTCATTGACCAGCGGTGTTCGTGAAAACATAGGTTTGTTGGGGTTGCTCATTCTGGCGGGCTCAGGAAATCTGATTCTGGTGGATGACAAAGAAAGAAATTCGACTGCAGACAGAGAGAAGGGTCAGTGTTCTGGTGAAAACACTCGCCTTCAATTAATGTGGCCTGGGTTTGATTCTGCGACTTGGTGTCATCAGTGGGTTCACTTCGTTGTTGCTTTTCTAATCTGCTCTGAGTGGTTTTTGTCCAGGAACTCCGGATTTGCTATCGAGACTATCCCATACATCCGGCATTTACCAACTCATAACTTACAAACAAAAACGTTTGAGTAGTGTGCGGGTTCTCTAACGACAGATCTCATACATTTGTGTTACCATCTCAATTCTGATTGGCTACAAGTATGCAGCTCAGTAACTTTTGCAAGCACCTTTTAAACTACGTCTTAAGCCGGTTACAGACGAACAAGTTTTCCTTGACAAGTGTTATTGACAAGTTTTATTTGCTCGTGTGTGTGAACCACACATTTTCTGCGAAAAGTTTTGCCTTGACAATTTTTTTTTGCTGGTGTGAACGAATGACTCGGAACAAGTTTTCTTTGACAAGTTTTAACTGTAGCCAGCAATACAGTTACGCAGCGGAGGACGGAAAACAAAAACACAGGCCGCCATTTTCGCTTTTTGATTATGGCTCACGCTTATTTGACGAGAGGAAAGAGGATGCTGGCTTGTGGTCTGGGTTTTGCTTTACATTTGCAATATGAGCACTCGAACAGACATATGAATCGGAGGTGGCTTTTTCTTGTCTCGGACCCTGTAGGAATCCACTTTAGTATTCCACAAGTTTTCTCTTGATCTTAGGTATTCGAGAAGAAATTCGCATTCAGTATTGTAATCACTTGGCAATTTTTTCAACTGTTTCAATGTATTTGTAAAATGTAGGTTTTATCCAAGAATAAAACTGGTATGAATAACGTTCAACTAATGTGCTGACCTTCTTGCAACGTCCACTGATATTCTTCATTTCACGTTGTTGTTTTGCAGAGACCCGCAAAGAGCACACGTATAGAGCTTGCAGAGCGATTGTTTTTGCTCATTAAACCTGTTCTATTGTGAAACTTTGTTAAAACCCTACGTAATGAAATTGTAGGCCCTTTTGCGATGTCCACTCTTTAGTGGCCTGAGAGGCTCTTCAGTAAGTCAGGGATTATGCAGTATTCAGTGAAATAACGTCTACTACGATGTGGGTATGGGGTATTCGTTCTCTCCCCTAATTTTCTCATCCATCCACTGACCTATTTGATGTATAAGAACCGTCATTGAAGCGGCAGGGACAAAACCATTGTCAGCTGTGCAGTTGTATAGTCCAAAGTCTTGAGCAGAATTCATTTTCACATCCAAAGTGTTGATTCTATCTTTGACTGCCTTAACTTTGGTCCGATCGGGCGTGTACCAAGTCAGGGTTGGTGTAGGAACACCGTCAGATTCGCACCTTAGTCTTATTGTCTGATCAATCCACGACTGATTAACAGATGAGGATATCGTCGTAATAGTGGCCGCGTCTACCGAGGGAACAGCAAATTATGATTATGGTAAAGTAAGGTAGGGAGGCGCTATATTAGCAACTACCGGTGATTGCTTTAACACTTAGGATAACCAGCCTCTTCCTGTTTCTTTACAAAAATTCAGGTGAACCCTTTAAACGTATATCATAAATATTTAACGGATCGATTTCATGCTGCCGTGCGCGAATACAGTAATAGGTTACAGATAAAATCAAAATATCGTAAGAACATCAGTGAAACAGTCGCCTAAGGGCTTATGAGCCACATTTGCTCTAACTTAAGTATTATGTACAGACATCTATAAACACGTGCTACCTACAGTACAGGTACACCTAACAGTTCATTACATGTGTTTAAAACAACGTTCTTGGATAGTTTCGTCCAGTTTAAATTGTGTGGATT
>BLFK01000199.1:271917-278241 GCA_014634185.1 Astreopora myriophthalma
TCCAAAGAAAGAAAATAATAAGGGACTACTTATAGAGTCTAAAGCATAAGAAAGGAGACACCAATGTTACAATCAAACTGGTTTATTTGCAGTATACTTACAGTTAACTGCAATGGTGAACAGTTTGTCTTTGCTTGCCATGGAATTGTTGGCTCTACATATGTATTGTCCTGCATCTGCCCTGGTGATTTTATCAAAGGTCAGTTGAGCTGTTCTGGAGCCAGAACTCTTCACTTGACCTTTGAAGATCCACTTCATATCTGGAGTAGGCGTCCCAGTTGCTTCACATGTCTCAGTGACAGCACTTCCCTCGTTGAAACTTTTTCTTGCTGTCAGTGGGCTGGTGATGGTAGGTGCCTCTGAAAATTCAAGACTTGTCGTGAGAGTGAGATTGTTTAGAACATTTTATAACCAACAAGAATGAATGAGCTTCCACAGGTCCTCTATTAAATTCAACCTTGACAACATGCACTCTTATCACATACTCTATTACTACAGCACTGTCTGATTTTCTCATAAAATCTATTTTTTTATCTCAAAAGAATTGTCACAGCGTCCTTGGTGTTTCCGATTTGTACAAAATCAGAAACGTGAATGACGTAATGAGAAAGTGGGTACAGAACCCGAGTGCCACAAAGTTCCCAAAGGTGAATTTGAACTACACATCCTGAATCACACTGCCCTTTCCCTGCACATGACCTTACAACTGAGACGTCAGCTGAAGGAAGTTGCCTGTACATGTCGCATGTAAAGGTCACTTTCACATCCACATCATTCTCGATTGGGTCTACAACATCTCTTGAGTGTCCACTTTGCAAAGCAGCACAGCTTGAATCTAGTGCAATCCCATGGTCATAGTTCAAGCATGATTTTTTTCCTTTTCTTTTGTTTGTTTGTTTGTTTGTTTTTTTAAAATCTACTTTACAACTGCTAACTACCAGCTTCACTGCAATAGAACATTTAGCATATCACATCTAAATTTCATATCCGTAGTTCAAATATATGACATTTCATATAAGGCGGATCAACATAGGGATAAAGATCAAACAGGAAGTTTAATAAGCCTCTATGCAAAACAAATCATTGGAAGAACAGTTTTATTTAAGCCATTGTAACACATCGCTCGAAAGGGCAAAACAGAAATATTGAACGGGTGTTGGGCAACTGTTGGAATCAAAAACGAAGTTGTGAAGACGCTGTGAAAACAGCTCCAAATTTGGGCACTGGTAGCAACAGCAAGACCATCCTGACGCCCGATATGAGCATGCCTGCATGATGCAAATGTTCAATGAAGTGTTCAAAGTGCTGCAACTCCATTCAACATTTTTGACAACTAAGGATATGTTGAACCAACATTCAATGAAAGTTTAAAACAAGTTTTAATAAGTTTGATTCGATTCGCTCTTAAGAAGGTTTCAACATTTTTTACACTTTCAACAATGTTGAATGATCCATTCAAGCGCTCCTAACTTTGCTTCAACAAAGTGTTGAAGCTTGTCGAAACATCAGTCACTACCATCAATGACAGTCCTTCTCAGGACTACACTCACCCGGACGATTGTACTTCATTAAATTTTAAAGTGCTGGATGTCTGTTGTACCAAATGTTGAAACGGTTTATTGTCCTTTTCAAAATAGGTGACTCTCGAGCTCAAATTTCAATCAACGGTTTGGTTTTTCACTTCCATCAAATAAATTAGCGGACCGGGTCAAACACCACATTGCACTTTGTAACTGATGGACTTCGATCCACTTTGTCCGTTTCTGTTTTAAACGGCTAGTCAAGTTTCACCGTGTACACGATTCATGGCTGTAAAAAATGAAAACGTCGGCATGTTTTTGAGAGGCACATTAACTGGCCCTAAACGTTAGCCCGTGCAGGTTCTAGAATGTGTTGGCAAAATTATTCAATACTCGATGTATTAATGGCAAGGTTTCAAATTGTTCATGTCTAAATCTGCATGACCTTGGATTTGCCCAACAGTGAAGTCCCTGCTGTTTCCGAGTAGGGCTTTCCATTAGCTTTGTTCTTCCAAGCTTATGATTGGATTTTCATCATTTGCTTGTGTGGTCAGTGCCTTAAGAATAGAATTTAAAAGATTGTCTTCTCAAGTAGGTCGGGGTTCTCCTGCTTCGCCGGTAAACGCAAACATGGTTACTGGTTGGGTAGATAGTTACATGTATCAGAAAGATGACACTTTAGCTGCCTGGCAACAAGCGAAGGGTCAACTGAAAAGCAAATCAGAGACCCAGGCAGGAATCGAACCCACAACCTCCGTAAGGCCGGTCGGATGCTCTAACCACAGAGCTACAAGAACTCCTGATGAACTTGGTCGTTTATCCAGGCTCCCAAACAAAGTGTCCCAAATGGCATATGAGCTCGACAATCTGATGTGATTGAGCATAACAATGCACTTATGCATGATGGTGATGGTGTAATACATCCGTCACACTGACGACTTGCCATCTGCAGAGCAAGGGGCCAAGGGACTGCTGAATGTTTCAAAACAAGGTTTATAAGGCTTAGATGTTCCTCTTAAAAGTGCAGACCTATTAAGTTTGTATTTTGTGTATATACTTGTGAGTGAAAAGGACATTGCATTAATTCTTATTTGCACTTTCAAAACAAAGTCTTTATTTGTATATTTCATTTGGCGTCGTTTTTAATGTATTATTTGTGTTACCTTAAATAATAGTTCATCAAGATCTTTTACAAAGCAATATTTGTAACAATGACGCCCGGATGGCCGTGTAACAAACCAGATTTAACTATAAAACAACTACACTTTATTTGGCCGCCATGACACCCGGAAAGCATGGCCCACACACAAAACCCCATGATCCTTTGCACGTTTACAGAATCCGAGAACTTCCGCCAACACAACTTCCGGTAGACAATACTATCGATACATTACAATATTTATTATCGAAGTTGGTTTTGCTGGATATCGTAAACTATAAAGACCTCTAGTCTGTGTTATTCAATATCTGATAATACCTACTTCAACCTTTATTTACCATATCCCATTGAACCTCATATCCAATAACTATTTCGTGTCGCTTTGAATGAACAACCAAACTACCGGGTCAAGCACTGGAGGACCACTTGGACCTGACACAGCCACCAGTAATTTCAGTAGCTGTAAAATACTCCTCATCACTTTCAAGGTCACCTAATGATAACCTGTGATCCTTGAAGGTCACAAGTACCTCATAAAATTATAAGAATTTGCCCACCTCTAACTACCAAGAATAGTTTGTCAATGACTGGCACATCAAATCCTGTGGTAGCTTTTAACCTGCAGCCATACCATCTCTCATCACTTTTTTTAATGGAAAAGAGAGTAAAGATGGCCTGTCCATTTGATGGGGAACCTGTGCGATGTCCAGTCACACGTCCAGAGTATGAGGGCACATTATATAGTGTGACGTCTCCATTTGGCTCTATCCTTACAAGTATTCCATTTGGATCATCAATATCATCTGTGTTCTTTTTCTTTAATCCCCATTGCACAATGACATCTTTATCCGCTGAGAAGGTCCAGGTAAAATTCACAGAAGATCCAACTGAACCTGTGACAGTTGTTCCCTTATACTGGAGTGTCGTAAACTGTAAGAAACCATTAACTGAAGAAGAGAAGAGCAAAAAAGGGGTTTAAACAATGAGATCAATTGGAAGGCCATTTGTTCAACTACTGTTAGGAGCAATGGGATTTTTTTTCCGGGTCTTCCCGCATCACCATTGAATTCAATTCCTTCCTTCAATATTATGCATACATCCTACCATTTCAATAACTGCAGAGCTTCCGTCAGCATCGCAAAATTCCGGACTTGAATGTTATTGATAAATTCTTTACTGAAATCGATAAATTCCTTACTTTAGCATCATGCATACATTCAGACCATATTTTTTGACAATTGCACAACTTAACTGGTTACATTTGGCTGTAAAAGGGTGATCAAGTGAAACAAATCAACTCAACATGTGCATTAAGAAGTGGCACATGATTAGCAAAAACAAAGGACCTTCACAAAATTAATGAACTCAAAATAAAATGAAAATACAACTGCTGCAACATTAAATGCAAAAGTACAATTTAAAATGCTAAATCACTACAATGGAGTGTGGCTTTAATTTTGACACAAATAACTCCTCTCTATACTAATCCTGATAACGGATTTCTACTAATTTGTAGCGCTTTTTTGAGGAGAGGGGGCAGGGAGTGGATGGGCTTTATGCTTACTGGTGCATTGTGTGCCCTTTGTTACCTGAAATGTGTTCACCAAACTGTAAATCTTCTAAAATAATATTGTAATTTATGTACCATATGACATCACTTACGAAGATCACATGGTACATTATAATGTAACATGCAATGTAATCACTCTATTTTCAATAAGTGTTTCTGATAAAATAATAGCACTTATTAACCGAGAGTGAGTGAATGTATTGACCGAACGATAGTGAGGTCAGTACGTCAAAACTGAGGTCTGAGATGACCAAACGGACGACGTTAATAAGTTGTTTATTATATGGCCACTTTAGCGCTTGGAAAAAAAAACTGGAAGTGTTTTACAATATCCGCTTGTGCGCGTAAGAGGTCATTCGAGGTCATGTTCACTGAACCGAAACAAACCTGACCATGCGATCAAAACCAGAAATGAGAGAAGAAACAGTTTCTTTGAAAATGAGACAATTTTTGTCTATATTATGCCAAGATCTTGGGCAAATTTAAAAACTTTCATAATGCCCGGTCATTACAAGAAAATCTTACCCGCTCAGAAGCCAGTCAGAGCGCGCGTATTATTGCAGTCACATATAATGATAATACTAATTATGATATTCAAATTGGCTATTACGAATTTTAGCTGTAATTAAACATCTGCTCTTCCTGCAGTCATTGGGCCATTTTAATGCTTAACGCACTATAGCGATCACCGCACCACAGTTACCAAGGTTGAGTCCAACGCTGCGGGTTCAAAAGCACAAATCAGTCGTTTGTGAAAGCCCGATCGAGGTTATCAAAATAAATCCAAGTTGTTTCAGAAGAATGCTGATCCCGATTGCAGACAGACTCTTCTTCGCTGAAAAAGGCGACCGAAATGATTCTGTCTCTGCCATAAATATATAAATATATAAATCCAGAACGATTATAATTGCAGTTGGTATTAAAATGTTCAAGGCAATACTTTTCAACTTTTTAGCTTAAGTGGCGACCGAAATTGATTATGATACATACAAACTCAAAAATACACCAAATTACCGAACGATCAAGGGTAATAATTATTAGCTTAGTTTGTGTTAAAATGTTTAGACAATACTTTACAGACTCTTTTCAAGAAAATGACGCTTCGGAGTTTCCCAAAATTTCCAATGCGGTATGTGATGGAATGTTATTTTCTGGGCAACTTTAGATTTACGTTCGGATAAGAGAGAAAAATTTCTTTCGAGGCAGGCACCGTGATTTTTAAAACGTAATTAAGAAAGGACCGAACATGAAACAAAGAACTCCTTCACTCCGTTTGAGAGACCTACCTGAACATTGATAAACATGCAGAAGAACAACAAAAATCGATAAAACTGCCATTTTCCTGAACAAGGAAGTTCTCGAAGAAAAGAAAGGCGGGCTCTGGGAACGAGATTACTGACCCACCTCAGATAATTAACACGCACGCCGCAAGTGCTATCTGGGTGAGACTGAAGAGTTTAACATTCGCTCATCGTGAAATCCTCAATTCTCACGGACCGGTTATACATCGACACTAAAGCAGAATGCTGGGCATTCGTGTAGCTCTGGTTTTAGCTGGAACATTGTGGGCCACCGGTAAGGTCAAGAAATGTTCATTCCAGAGGAACGGGCAGGATGTTTGAGCTTTGTATTAGCTTGATTCAACCAACAAAATCGTTGTATAAGTCGCAGTCTTATGTCAGTTTTTGTCAGTATGCCTTTGATGCTATCAGGCATCAAGGTGTATGACAACTGCAGACAGTATTTACATGTAAGCCTAAGCACCCATTTCAAATAGCGTTGATAATGCTTGTTAGTCGTGGCGCTTTAAAATGGTCTCCATGGTCCCTGCATATGGGTTTTAATGCAGTTCTGTTTCGTAGGTCGACGTGACGTTGACTCACTCATCAGTTAATCTTCATATACATTGAAGTATCGTTAGGCTTACATCATGATCAGCAATCGTGCCTCTTAACTTTCGTGCCTCCTAACTTTAGACGATTGTAATGGGAGCTTGTGTATGCCATTCATGATGTCCTAAAAAATGTATCCAAGAAAGAAAGTGGTGGGGCTATTGTCTACTAGCCCCCCCCCCC
>BLFK01000199.1:298833-311333 GCA_014634185.1 Astreopora myriophthalma
AATTGCCAAGGCAGCAGGCAAAATTATTATCCATCGCCAACAGCAGGGAAAAGTACATTTTTTAAAGTCGGCGGCTTGGTTTTCAGACACGTTAGCATTTCTCATTGGTAAGAGCTTGAAAAGTGCAGTGGAAAACACTCCCAAGGACAATCTCACGCAGACGCTTAAGAAAATAGGTAAGAAACATGGAAGGGATCTACTTCTCAAAAGGGTGTGTACTCCTCGGGGTACATAGACAGCGGGGAAAGATTGGAGGAAACATAGCTTCCGCTGAGGAAAGCATTCTACAGCCGTCTGAACAACACTGACATATCCGGCGAGGAGTATAAGCGAGCGCAAAAGGTTTGTAAGGTATGGGGTATCAAAAATCTAGGTGACTATAACGACTTCACGAAATCTGCATGAAGAATTACGATCTAGATCCAGCGCACTATTACACATCATCAGGTCTCGCATGGGATGCATTGATGAAGAAGACAGGGGTCCACTTAGAGTTGTTGACGAACATAGACATGCATCTGTTTATCATGAAAGGCATCACTGGTAGAATTTCCATGGCAAATAATCTACGAAAATTTGATGTTGCATTGTCCAGATAGATGCATCCCGTGAAAACGATCAAAATAATCCTCAATGACAATTTCGGAAACCCTTTGATGTACTTCTGAAACGAATGTACACAAGGCGACATGACCCAGTGCCGGGCTTCAATGACCTTCCTAATTTGCATTTGATGCTCCAAATCTCGCTCTGACCACCAACTGGATTTGTCTTGTTTGGTCCCGAATTCAACTCCACCACGCTTTGTAGATAACCAACTGTTTGACACCTTCTAGGCGGGTTTCTTAACGCTGTTATGTTATGTAGTGTTATTTATTTTTTTTAAGTCTTTTCACGGCGCCACAAGCATTAAGCCCTGGCCAAACTGTCGAACAATGTTGGATCTAACGTTACAACTTTGCGCGATCTAACAATGTTTGACCGTTTGGCCGCCCATGTAATGCATGATATTCGTCCAACACTTTTTGCTCGATCAAGTGTTGGAAAGAGTTTGCTTTTGATCAACCATTTTGCCCAACAATTCTGCTTGATGAACAAATGTTGGAATGTTTTTCCACTCTTGCAAGAAAGTTGTATCCTGAAGCGAGTCACGTTCGCCCTGCTATCACGGATCGCTGTCCTGCGGTTCTCGCGTCCATTTTAACAAAGATGGCAGACGAAGAGTATGATTAACACCCAGAGAGCCCGAAAGGGAAGGAAGGTAACAAGAAGAAGCCACTTTGGAAGGATTCGGAAGTTGAAACTTTGAAAAGTGAGCATGAAGCATTTTTCCTCGCTTGAAAGCGTCATTTGCGTCCTCGAACAGCTCTGGTAAAATCGCAATCGCCCCGATCATACCTCAACTTTCCGCTGCCGCTTCCAAATACATGTAATTGTTTGTCAACCAATCACAACGTTTCCAAATACATGTAATTGTTTGTCAACCAATCACAACGCTTGTTTCAAGCAGCATAGAACTGACCATGACTCATCTGGGGCTTTTTGCAAAACGGGTGTTCTCCTCTTGAACAAAGGCAGTGTTAAATATTGTAAAGTGCAAAATTTCCATTCCTTTTGCAACTTGGCTCTTTTCTTTTCCTCCGAAATTGTAATTTTTATGATAACTTGGTAATAGGACTGTGTTTTTCAAATCGTTCTGTACTGAATCAAACTTGTGGTAAACAAATCCGACTTCCGCTATTGAAATAAGCTTTAAGAAAAAAAATGTATCGGCAGAGAAAAATCGTATACAGTACTAGAAAATGAACTGAAACAATAGAGATCCGCGAAAATTTCGCAAAAATCGTTTTAAAAGCGACCTCGCTTCATCGCGATGTTCCACAAGAAGTTTTGGCTAAAAGGAAAACGTTTCCTTATCATATGACCTTTATGTGGCGGAAATTTCACAAAGATCGATCAAATGTCGAAGTTTTGAGATTTTTTTCCGCAACGCAATCTGGTGTTTAAATCGATACTACGGATGTGGTAAGAATTCTGTCTGGTTCATTGTGGCTCTACAGAGGGTGTATTATAGGGGGTCGCACAACCCGCAAACCGCCGTACGTTGCTCTTTTTAGACCGCGAACCGCTTTTCTCCTTGAGACCGCAACCGCCTTTATGGCTGCCGAGACCGCGAAACGCTTTTCGTTTTCTCCTTAATTTAAGACCGAACCGCCTATAATCTCCTATAAACCTCTTCTACTGAAACCGCCACCAAACTAGCAAAAGCCGAAAATCGCGTGATAAAGTTATGATTTCCCTTAACCGCGCACTAATTTCTTGACCGAAAATCGCCACAAAAATACGGCTGAAGCCGTAGACCGACATTGAAAACCGCCAGACCAGAGTATAATAGACCCTCTGTACACGTGTACGTGAAGAGGTTTGCATAGATCAGTATGTTTTCTAATAAATGGCCGAAAAATACAGAAGGAAATTCTAAAGTGAAGCTGTTTTCATTTGGCAAAACTACAATCAATTCAAAGGGGCTGTATGCTGAACCATAGCAAGTGACTTGTACATCCATTTTGGTATTTCTGTTACTTTGTAAATTCCCATCTAACAATTTTATGGTTCTGGGTGAATTGTTGCAAATGGTACGCAAGGAAATAAGGGATGAAAAAAAAACAGGATGAAAACAGATCAAGGGAGAAAAAATTCATTGCTCAGCAATGATTTGGCCATGCCAGGCGAGGATAACTAATTAAAACACGAAAAACGTCTTCTACTAGAAATGCATAAAAATGATACATGGCTCAAGCACTATTTTATGCGTTTGTAGATGACTGGTTCAAACAAATATTATATTATTCAAATATTTCGTTTTCTCCATTTTAAGACCTCCTCAAAAGAGATGACCCATTTTCTGTTGGAAGTTCGTTCCCCGGCGAAAGCGATTAATGAGAATCGGACATTATGCTGTCCTGTCAGGGGATATCCACCACCAATAGTGCCTTGGGAGAAGGATGGAGCGCAACAACGAATGGGAGAAAGCAAGTGCTTCACCACTGCCCCTGCAAAGGCTGAAGATTTTGGAAACTACACATGTGTTGCCACAGATTTGAGAACTACCACTTGTTGTCAGTATTGTGAAGAAACAAGGTGTGAAATAATTATGTTCAGAGGACCCCCACAGACTTGAACTTCCACTAACACAGGTTTCACTGGCGAGAGCTTCCAAATGCAGAATGCCCTCTAGGCAGGTTAAAAGGACAGACAATAGATAGTTTTCACTCACGTGACCACCGGACATATTGATTTACTGAAACAATAGCACATATTTGCATAAAAATGGAGTTTAATTCCAGGAGGATTGTTTTGGGACGCCAAAATGGCCGCCGTTTCTTTGTTTAGGTATACCAATATGGCCACCATGACGTCATGTGAAAACGATCCATAGATAAGGAAAGAATGAACAAGGATTTTTTTATTTATTTATCATAACTCGTGAGCTAAACTGCATGAGCGTAAACATGTTTTATACTGCTTGTAATGCTTAATTTGCTAAAAAATCAAAAAGAAAGACCGTGTTTTGAACCAGACAGCTACGTCGCGGCTACTGTCTTGGTGTCACGCAAGGTGAAATTCGAGAATTTTTATCAAAAAGAAAAACGCTACAGGGCTTAAAACTGGTAAAAAGATTTACTTGTAGGAAATTTTCTATCAAGTGTAAACAAAAAAAAAATTAGGAGACCTCGCGGCTTTGATTTTCGAATTTCATGACGTCAACAGAAAACGGCAACCACTATCAGTGGCATGGTATCCTAACTACCTCATTGTCTTCTTTTCCACATGTTCTTTCTTTCTCAGTGAAGTTTCTTTCTTCTCTTTGTTTGTTTTTGTTTGCCTTTTTCCCCAAATGGTAGCTGTTTACGCTACCGACCAGTACATAGGGATCGTGAATCACGATCACCTTAGATCATTTTTAATTAGTTCTAAAAGTCATTAATAATTCATAAGTTCGATAGCCAATAAAAAATGGCTAAATTCGTCACGTGCATGAGTTTTGATACCCAATGAAAACACAGATGAAAACCACACGAGGGAAAGATTTCCGTATAACCCTATATATTTATTATGCATACAGTTCTTTGTTTATCTAAACAATAGCGGAAACAAAAGCGCTCCTTTGAGACTTATTCGCTTTGAATAACTTTAAATTTTACCATAATTCTGAGTGCATAATAAATGTATGGGGTTATACGGAAATCTTCCCCAGTTTCTCCTAAATGCCTGCTGATGCCACAGATAATTCCTTAAAGGGTCCTTGCTGGATACACCTTCTCTTCACTATTCGCAACATCCTGGAAAAATTTACTCAGCCAGTAGTTTAACCTGTTGGCATCCATATTTGTCAAATCCGTACTCAACGACTGAACTTTGTACAAACCTGCATAATCTTTAAAAGCACAACCAGGATAAAGTACAGGAACTTGTCCATTTGGTTTTCTAGGCAGTTGACTTAGGAATACTCCCTTGCAACAAGTTTGATTCTTCTTCCCCAGATTTTGGAGGACGAAAACGGCTTGCGGTATTCGCTGCAAAAGACTCCGCCATCTTCACTCCCACATGAGTTTATACAACGACCAACAACAAATTTCGCACCTTTTGATTATTTTTTAAACACCCAATCTCATGGGAAATTAGAGCACTGAAACAATACCCCTAATTACTAACGAAGTGTGAATACTTTTAGAAGCCATATCAAAACCTCGTGCTTCGTGTTTCATCAGGGGTTCCAAACACCTCGAAACAATAAAAGCATTTCGGCGTCCTAATTTCGTCTGTTACTAGGTGTTTGGACCCCCTGATGAAACTCTGGCACTCATTTTTGATATATTACATCACGTTTCCGCGATAAGAATGTTGCCGCCCGAATCAGGCTATTTTGTAGGCTGAGCATGAATTCAGCGGCAACATGACATTCAATGGGTTCTGTACACGACTGCGAAATATTTGTCAGTGTAATTTTGGCAGAGAAATATTGAATTTCTATCCACGCCGTTCAGGTAAAAATTCATTATTCCTTCTTTCTAAATGTGGTGACGTTATTTACTTGTTTTTGTACCGTTATTTTTTCGTCGTTGCGAAGTGTGCGTGGTGAACCAAACAGGACCTGACAGGAAAACAGCTACATTTATTGCTCAACAAATATAAAACAATGACGCCTTGATTAAAGGTTGTTATGTATAACCATTGGTGTCCCCATGCCGCCACAAAAGAAACTCAGGAGCAGACTTTGAGAACCACTTCTCTTTCTCCTCGTGCCGCCTCACATCTCTGAGTTGTTCAGAGTAGTTTTGATTTAATCAAGTTGCCAAAATCTCGAACTCGTTTTCTCGCCTCCTATTTTTTCTATCTAGAAACGTTTCTACCGATAAAAAGGTGACTTCAAAATTTCTTTTTATTTCTAGTGTCTGCAATCCCGTAAAAGTTGATAGCGAGTCTTTCCATTTCAGCTACTCGGCTGTTAGGTCCGTGACGTTAGCGTACAGTGTGTTGTCGTATTGATAGAGGTTCACATACGTCTGCAAAAAAAAAAAATATATATATATATAACCCATGTTAGCTTCTCAGGATTTAAGACTTGGACTGTCTCGAGTACACAAGATCGTTTAGAACGAGTATAGTATACACAGTATTTTTTGGAGAACGAACAGTTTCTGTTTGTGAAGGGAAACTACAATCCGCGACAAAATGTCCTCTGACATTTTTGGTTGCCAAACACACTTTTTCCTTTCGTATCACCACACGTTCGCCCCTTCATCAACAAAAAACCCCTCCACCCCCAAGCAATGTTGTCCAGCTCAAATGTCTATGACACAACCAACTAGCAATATTGATTGGGGGAGAAGGGGGTCAGTGAGGCGGGCTGAAATGAGTCGCAAAGTCAGGAACACATTCAAGCAGGTATGAAAAGTGAAGGTGCCTCAAAACTTTTGCCGCGGATTGTAGGTTACGGTAGAGTTAGCCAAGTGTGCATGATGTATGCATGTGTTCAAGGGAAACCGAAATTCACCCTTAAAGACTCACAGTCGATTAAGCATTTCCTTTACCCTGTGGTTCCTCTCCATATCCTTCATTGTCTTCCTCAGTTTATCAAAAGTGGGCCGATCATTTGGGTTTTCTTCCCAACACTTCATCATGATCTCAGACCTAAACCGACAGAGCATAGGAAAAACAAACAAAATACAAAAACTGCCGATAGCTAAGAAAGGAGACCATTTTTAAATACCTTCGAATTAAAGGTAGGTGTAATAAAATGAGCAAACGTTGGCAGGTCTTCCAAGACTAACTTGCAAAAAGGCCCCTTAGTGGGGAAAAAGGCGAACAACCAAGTAGCGAGGCCAAATCAAACAAACAACCGCGAGCCAAACCGGGGAGAAAAGAGACCAAGGAGGTCACCACCTTCTTCTTTTTCTTTTTTTACCCGGTTCCCCGATCATTTTTTTTCCGCCCCGTAGCCCAGGTGTTCCCTCTATTTCCCACTAAGCCGCCTCGTCTCAGGCTAGCACAATCAGTTTACATTTAAGGCCAGTAACCTTTGTTCACTTCATTATCCGGACCCAGAACGTTATCCCAGTACATAAAGTGCATAAAGTGATATAAAGAAACTTTTACACAAACAACTTACAGTTTGTCATCGACGTGTCTTGGCTTTGGCATTCTGTATCCTTCTTGAATTTTACCCGCGATGTTTCGAGCATTTATATCAGGGTACGGAGATCCACCTGCGAAGATAACGCCCACGCTTTATTACACGTGATGCAGTTATGAAGTACGCACAGATAGGCGCCTAATCATCAGCAAACGTTCTTGTCACCTAGTTATTTCCTTCAGTAAACTATTGCTTACCGACTGTTAGGATTTCATAGAGAAGAACACCGTAACTCCATCTGTAAAAGAGAGCCAATGAAAACATTAAAGACGAATGAATATCCTACGGAGGAACAGATTTGACATCGAATGATAATCTTTCAGCAGTGGTTCTTTTAGTAGTACTTATCTCATGTAAGACTGCCCGAAGAATAACAAGACACAGTTCACGTAAGCTAAGTGAAACATCGTACAGAAAGCAAACCTCGTTCTCGGAGCTTTCCTGAAAAACGAGAGGAAGCAAGCAAACTCGAGAGTAAGCAGGCACTTAACCTCGTTCCCAGGCTCCGTTGTGGTTTCTAAGTTGCCGTTTCGACGACAAGGGAGAAAAACGGAGAGAGAGAGAGAGAGTGCTTGGATTCGAGGTTGGCACGCACTCCAGCAAAGAAGCAAGGGTGGGAAAAAGCAAGAAACAAAGAATGCGTTAGAAGCCGAGTTTACAACCTTAATGAAAGCAACAGAACAGGTCTCTGGAACAGGAAAAATGAAGGGAGCCTCAATGCACCCACGAAATGGAAACTTGTTTTGTTCTATCATCAAACAGATGTACTTACACGTCACTTTGTGTCGTGTATACTCCGTAAAACAAGGCCTCATATGCAGTCCACTTCACAGGCAGCCGGCCCTATGCATCAAAAGCCATCATTGATCACTTGGTTATAGCTGAATATCGTTAGCATGCTCTTAAATTTAAATTGCAGTTTTCCGTAGCCATGAAAGCATATCCTAATTTAGTTATTTTAGTTAAAAACAACCAGCACAACTTACATAAGTGTGTTTAAAGTTACATAAGAAGTGTGTTTAAAGTTAGTAGTGTTGTAAATAATGTTAGTATGGTAGGCATTGTTAGTGTTGTAAATAATGCGTAGTACTTAATAATATATATATATCCTAATTTAGTTGGATCTCTGCCCGCCTTGAATGAAGTATTTGCCCAAAACAATCTATTCAGCAGCTTCTACTAAGAACTTGGAATGTCAATTGCTTTTCGATTTGAAGCCTCACCCGACTTTTTCTGGTATAAATATCGTCCCCATCCACATTCCTCGCCATCCCAAAATCTGTCACTTTACACTTTTCTCCTTCACCAACAAGAACATTTCTGGCCGCCAAGTCACGATGGACGATCTAGAATAAATGGTATATCAATATACCACGCTCAAAACCGGCGTCCAATTTATTGTTCTTTTGTTTTTATCTAACTCCAAGCCACATTTTAAAGAAAAATTTCCTTTTCACTTAGCAGATGCTAACGAGGTTTGGTAGGCTAATTTTCACCATTTATGCATATCACTGCCAAGAAAAGGATTTTCATTAAAAAGAAAATGAAAGCCACGAAACACAACCGACATGTGCGAAATAGCGAAGCATAGTCACCACTCGACCTCATCGCCGAATGGGTTAACACAAGCAGTAAACAGTCGAGACGTCGCGATGTACAAGTCAAGTGGCTACACCTTACATATATGTATATGTATATATCTTAGTTGATATGAACTTGCAGTTTTTGCGTAAAATAGCAATTTACAAATAAACATGCTCCAAAGTTCTATTTGGAATGCTAGAAATGTTATTAGCACTGAAACACCTTGGCTGCAGACAAAGCCTCACATATTCAGAACAAACCTTTTTCGAAGACAAATAACACATTCCATCAGCAACCTGCCATGCGAATTTCATGAGCTGTTCCGAAGTCAGATTGGTCTGTGGTTTAACATCCGGGTCCTTATAGTATGTGTCTCTCAGCCCTCGGCTCTTTCTCAAGTAACCTAGCAGATCACCACAGGGGACATACTCGATAAGGACCATCAGGGGGTCTGTGGAAAACACCTTGGTTAAAAAAAGAGATGCGATGCGATCTATTTTACATGATCAACACTTGGTCTTCATCAGAACCGTGGAATTGATGATACCTGGAGAAACTCCAGCAATTTCACTCTCCTAAGACGGATGACTCAGGTATCATACATATTCAGTACGTGAGGGCGTTTATCATAATGCTGTTGAGTACGTTGATATACACCTTATTCCAAAATGGCCGCCATTTTAATATTCCTTTGTTTTCATTTAAATTAGCCCTTGTTGCCTCGTTCAAGATAAATTATTCCTTTGAATTTTGAGCCGGAGAAAGAGGTATCGACGGCTAATTTGAATAAAAACAAAAGGATCTTAAAATGGCAGCCATTTTGGAATAAGGTGTATGGTAGAACTTGACCTGTTTCTTATTTCGCAGGAATTGCATTGTTAATGTTATGAATTAATTGGTTCAAGCTCTTAGCGGTGAGTACACTGAATTTTAATTCAGTGATATACTTTGAGATCTACTTTCGAGATATACTTCAAGCTTTTAAGTTCGGAGTATGTCCCAGAATACTGGTGAATAATATCTATTCAACGACTGAAACAAATTTGTTATAATTTCGTATATTTATTGTAATTTCGTATATTTTCGCCCTTAGCTAGTGTATTGGTATATTAGCTTTGGGTGGTGTACATAAGACACATGTTGAGAAAAATTCAAGAGTAGCAAAACCATAACGCAACTGAGATTAATATTTTTGCCACAAACTATAGTACTGAGGAAACAAAGAATGCTCAGCCTTTGCTAAATTTATTAAGCCTTGTAACAGTGGATAACGTTTCTCCTTTCCAAGCTTTGAAAGTCATTCATTCATGGCATAAAGACCTCCCTAGAGTTTCCGATAACATGTTTCAATATGCTAGGAGTTTTTTTTCCCCTTCCTTTTTTCTTTTCTCTTTACTTTCCTAACTTGTAGCCTATCCAGCACTTAAGTTGTGCCGGAAGATAAGAAGAAGACCAGCCAGTTAACTTAGCCTCCCAGGTCGGTCTTTTTTCACTTCGTATTGAGTAAGACGGTTTTGTAAGAACCATCTTAGGATTGTAAAATTATTTATTTATTTTATAATGAGCTGAATAAAGATTTGATTTGATTCGAAGTACACTCAAGAAACTAGATTTCCCATCAGGTGCACCTCGACCAACTTTCATGCTTCTCTCGTGCTCCCCACTAAAGCATTCTGCACGCATCCCAAAGCATAAATCAACTTGTAAATGACCAAGGATACAACAAACAAACAAATAAACAAATGAATCGAAATAGACAAAAAAATGATGCGGATGTTTTGTTACCGGTCTCGGTGACGCATCCAATGAGCTTGATGACGTGAGGATGTGGTTTCAGTTTCTTCATCAGCTCCAATTCTGACAGCAGATCCTTTCTGTCTGATGGAGGAGCATTGGCTACATTGGATACGGAGAAATGCACTTTCAATACAACATTCCGCTAAGTTTCACATTAATGATAACCTTATCGGTCTATTACCATAGTTCTCGGGTAAGCTTGCTACAAAAACAACAAGAAGAACAACAGCAACAACAAGAGGAGCAGGAGCGATGCCAAAACAAACCATGCAAGCCACCACCAACAATTGAAGATTGTACTTAATCAGCACTATAGCCGGATGCAAAGGCCATCACTGATCTTGTCGAAAATACTGGCTTTTCCCGATAACTCAAACTTTGTAGGGGTGTGAAACGCACCAAGTTATTTGGGGTAGCATTACATGAGTAACGCCTAAAGGGAAAGACAACTCGTGCACCTCGAGTTATAGCGCGAGTTTTGAGTTACGGACAGTTCATGTTCTCGGGAATGAATCCAGGGAGACAGTGAGACCGAGAAGACAAACCACTGAAAATTTTGGTTTGCTCGGTTCATCAGATGTCCTTTGGGCCTAGTCGTAAGGCTGGATTGATCTCGGTCAAAGGCGAGTCTGACTCGGTCAAAGGTGGTCCGACCGAAACTGTGCGTGCATGGGATTTAAAATACAGAAATGTCAACAAATGATCAAATTAGACAAGGATCAAGGGCAGTCCACCTTTCAACATTTTCACTGCCACTGTTGTTTCCTCCTGATTAGTTCGTATGTTTCTTACTGTTCCCTGGGCAACCTGAGAAAACGCTCCTTTACCGATCACTTTGACCACGTTAACTTGTTCGCGACTGATTTCCCAGCTCCTTCCAGAGGGATGAAGTGGCATGTACTCTCCACCCACTGCAATTGGTGATGCATACGTCGCTTCCTCATTCGAGTGTACTTGGCTTGGCTCTTGTATGTCGTCTTTTACTTGCACAGCTACTGGATTCTGGTGAGAATTAACGACGAAAAATTGCGAAGTTGTTGGTAGACGTCCTCCAAGTCTATCCCCATGCAAAATCAGTTTATGATGCGACTCAAGCCTCTTTTTCTAAAACGCCCCCACCTCTATCTTTCACGGATGTGGGCAACCTCTGGTTGGCACATAGTCTAGGTAACAAACAATCGTTGAAACTAGGTAGGTGAGGAAAAGGAAACTTGGCACATTAACGATTTATTAGCCGGCGTAAAGAACAAGGTTGGCGTAGTTGTAAGAACGCTATCTTTTCACAAATTCGTCCAGCATTACGTTTCCTGTACCTATAGATAGGGACCTTAAGATCTATGACAGAGACTTCATCGCGAACGCCACTGAAACAATAGACTTTAATGAGCAAAATAATAGCTCTACACGTGCGAGTTGAAGTTTTGTACATTTCTTTCCCGTTCTCTGCCAAGCTACAACGTCAACTGACCAAATCTCAAGTTCTAATCAAAACGCGAGCACCCAACGGAGAATTGTAATTTCATTTCCTAGTTTGAACACCGTTCCTCCCAATTCAGTTCCTGGATAGTTCCCATAGTTGTAGAAGTTGAACAAACTGGAATAATCACGAAGAACTTTGCAAAACGTAAACTAGCAATTTTAAATGACGTTTACAAGGTGTTTGGGGTGGCCAAAGTCGTAGTAGATCTTAAAGTCCCTAATATGTGAAGCGAGACGATGTGTAGGAAACTCTCTCTAAGGAGCAATACGAAAGCAAAGCTATGCTTCCAGTGAACCCCGAATTTCAGAGCGAAATTAGGAAGTGCAAGGGCAATTTTAATACGGAGCTTACCAACGAGGACGGCAACGAGAACGTCGCTTCAAAATAGGAACTGGCATTATGGTAATCAATGAACTGAAGAAATGATCCTCACACTTTCTGGACAATTTAAGCAACTGCCTCTTATATGCACTTAAAAAATTCAAGTGACTCCAACGGGATTCGAACCCACGACCTCTGCGATGCCGGTGCAGTGCTCTTACCAACTGAGCTATGAAGCCACACAGTTGAGAGCAGGTCAATTTGTTGGGC
Organism: Astreopora myriophthalma; assembly: GCA_014634185.1. Taxonomy (NCBI): domain Eukaryota; kingdom Metazoa; phylum Cnidaria; class Anthozoa; order Scleractinia; family Acroporidae; genus Astreopora; species Astreopora myriophthalma. Next base: position 310,983 of record BLFK01000199.1, read on the forward strand.
GTATGTATGTTTTCCTGCGAAAGGAATGATGAATGAATGCGGGTTAGGAACTGACGAATTATTATAATCACTTCGCGATTATTTCAACTCTTTCAATAAGTAAAAGGTGTGTATGTTGTCCAAAAATGAGTGGTATGATGGAGAGAGAATGAAACATTTAACGTCGTGTGCTAACGTTTTCCCCAGCCGCTGATTTTGATCATTTGAAATCGTTGTTCTGCTGTGGACGACAAAGAAATGTACTAAATTGTTTCAACGCAGGTTCGGAGCGAGCAGAACGAATGCTCTTTTCTTTTCTTTTTCGTTGCTAATTCAACCTGGGCTGAGCCGTTGGAAGCAAGGTTAACACTA
>BLFK01000199.1:318833-320709 GCA_014634185.1 Astreopora myriophthalma
CAAACTGTGTTTCTTTAAAGTCAGTTTTGGCTTTTGCTTGAAATAAGCTTATAAATTCACCATTGGGATAGTTTTGTATGGGATTATACAAATTGCTTTCTACACCATTTATGGCACGCTTCTTGCGTTTAAGGCCCCCCTCTGATTTTAACTCAGGCCTCCTAATAATTAGATTATCAACAGCCTCTGGGTGAATTCCAGCTGACCGGGGTTTGTGCCATTCCTGTGGCATAGATGTCTTGGATGGAACTTCTGGAACAGCATCAATTTTCAGGAGGCTGTAATGGGCTGCCTGGTACATCAATGCCACCTTGTGGTTACATATTCCCTTTCCAGCCTTGCATGAACAATAATGATTCTGCACTTCTTCCTTGGAAAGGGAAATCTTAAAAAAACAAAAACCTTTCTTACATTGGAAATGTGGTAGGTTTCACTTATGTCACTGGACAATGACATAAAGGAAAAATGTATTAAACAATTTTGTAATAAATACTTTACATTCTTGTCCATAAAAAAACAAGAAATAAGTTAAGATAATTGAATTCATTTCCTTAGCATTCGTGACATTCAGTACAACGTTAACTATCAAACTCAAACTTATATCGAACATTCATTCATTTAAAAGTGGGCTGTAACTGACAAACTGAAGGCAACGAGGGAAACTAACCTGCAAGTGATGTGGATCTTCGTTTTTCTTTAATGATTTGAAACATCTTGCCCTAATAAAAACAGTCTTCTCTTCTTCCCTTTTTCCGACTTGAAAAACAAGAGATGATGGTTATGGTCTAAATTCACCTGCGGAAAGTTGAAAAATAAGCTAAAGCTTAACGAAACTTCAGCTTTACATATTTAACCTTCATAGTCCTTGATAAATCCTTCACAGAAAAACTTGTAGCCTTTAACAACGCCACTGTGCGGTGCTTTGTTAAGCTTTACAAAACTTTCGACGTCCTTCATCGTTAACTTGGGGTTCTCTTTAGCGATCTGGTCCATTCGATGGCTGACACACTAGAGCAGGTAGCCATCTTGGATGTTTGCGTGGTTAGCCTCGCTTTCAATCAAATATGGCGGCGGCGCGAGAAGAGAGAATGACCTTCCGACCTCGATTATTCTTCAATTTCCCGCGCGCGGGAACTTGATTACCAGAACGATCCAAAGGTTATGTCACCCCTCCTCCGCTGGAGAAAGCAGAAATCTGTGTCAAGAACACACGATTCGGGAAAAAAGCAAGAAGAAAGGATAGGATGCCCAGTGGAATGCTTTTAAAGAACTTTTGAAACAAAACAACGTGGGTGTTGCTTTTCTACGGGCATCGCGATTGCTTACTATGTGTACCCTAGACAAAAAAAATGAGCATCATGTCAGCAGACACGTGATGTGATCTGAAAGTTTGCGCGGGCAAAAAGCTCTCTTTCGTTTTGCAACGGATGCGAGTATCGATCGGTGTACAGTGGAATTCTTTTACGGCTTCACTTCACCCTCTATTATTTACCTCAAAATTGAAGAAAAGAATACAAAAGGTTAGTTACTTATCACGTCCTTTGTTGAGTGTCGCTAATCGCGTTTATCTCGCTTTGAATCTTTCATTCAATATCATAAAAGATGTTCACTTTTGCATGTACGGCCATGTTAATTGTGGTTCTGTCCTCGTGTATGGTACTCAAGAACCGATACAAAAGACCTAACATTGTACAATAGCTAAACAAAGGCTCGTAAAGAAGGGCAGTACAATTGGTTATTCCCTTCTGTACCGGTACATGCGGTCAATTTGTGCTGACCTTTTTCACAATACAAATGCAATTAACTTCGGTCGGGTCTATTTTACAGGTCACATTCCCCGGGTCAAAGGGACAGGTGACTGTTTTGTCGATTGGTA
>BLFK01000199.1:337089-351704 GCA_014634185.1 Astreopora myriophthalma
CTGCTCCCGTTCTGGCCTTGCAGCTCAGAGCAACGGTGATCAAATCCGAAGGTCGTGGGTTCAAATCCCACCCTGGTCAGAGTTTTTATCTGTCCTTGTGTGGGCCCAATTTCAATGCCGGAGTTGATCTCTGATGGAATATTTGGGTATATAAGTTCACGGTAGTGTTAGGCCTCACTCGAACTTGAAATTATTTCTATCTATATGCTACTGAAGGACAACAACTCACGATTACTTTCAACAATGTTGAATGATCCATTCAAGCGCTCCTAACTTTGCTTCAACAAAGTGTCGAAGCTTGTCGAAACATCAGTCACTACCATCAATGACAGTCCTTCTCAGGACTACACTCACCCGGACGATTGTCCTTCATTAAATTTTAAAGTGCTGGATGTTTGTTGTACCAAATATTGAAACGGTTTATTGTCCTTTTCAAAATAGGTGACTCTCGAGCTCAAATTTCAATCAACGGTTTGGTTTTTCACTGCCATCAAATAAATTAGCGGACTGGGTCAATTCAATACTCGATGTATTAATGGCAAGGTTTTCAAATTGTCTAAATCTGCATGACCTTGGATTTGCCCAACAGTGAAGTCCCTGCTGTTTCCGAGTAGGGCTTTCCATTAGCTTTGTTCTTCCAAGCTTATGATTGGATTTTCATCATTTGCTTGTGTGGTCATAATTATTCAGAGTGCCTTAAGAATAGAATTTAAAAGATTGTCTTCTCAAGTAGGTCGGGGTTCTCCTGCTTCGCCGGTAAACGCAAACATGGTTACTGGTTGGGTAGATAGTTACGTGTATCAGAAAGATGACACTTTAGCTGCCTGGCAACAAGCGAAGGGACAACTGAAAAGCAAATCAGAGACCCAGGCAGGAATCGAACCCACAACCTCCGTAAGACCGGTCGGATGCTCTAACCAAAGAGCTACAAGAACTCCTGATGAACTTGGTCGTTTATCCAGGCTCCCAAACAAAGTGTCCCAAATGGCATATGAGCTCGACAATCTGATGTGATTGAGCATAACAATGCACTTATGCATGATGGTGATGGTGTAATACATCCGTCACACTGACGACTTGCCATCCGCAGAGCAAGGGGCCAAGGGACTGCTGAATGTTTCAAAACAAGGTTTATAAGGCTTAGAGGTTCCTCTTAAAAGCGCAGACCTATTAAGTTGGTATGTTGTGTATATACTTGTGAGTGAAAAGGACATTGCATTAATTCTTATTTGCACTTTCAAAACAGTCTTTATTTGTATATTTCATTTGGCGTCGTTTTTAATGTATTATTTGTGTTACCTTAAATAATAGTTCGTCAAAATCTTTTACAAAGCAATATTTGTAACAATGACGCCCGGATGGCCGTGTAACGAACCAGATTTAACTATAAAACAACTACACTTTATTTGGCCGCCATGACACCCGGAAAGCATGGCCCACACACAAAACCCCATGATCCTTTGCACGTTTACAGAATCCGAGAACTTCCGCCAACACAACTTCCGGTAGACAATACTATCAATACATTACAATATTTATTATCGAAGTTGGTTTTGCTGGATATCGTAAACTATAAAGACCTCTAGTCTGTGTTATTCAATATCTGATAACACCTACTTCAATCTTTATTTACCATATCCCATTGAACCTCATATCCAATAACTATTTTGTGTCGGTTTGAATGAACAACCAAACTACCGGGTCAAGCACCGGAGGACCACTTGAACCTGACACAGCCACCAGTAATTTCAGTAGCTGTAAAATACTACTCATCACTTTCAAGGTCACCTAATGATAACCTGTGATCCTTGAAGGTCACAAGTACCTCATAAAATTATAAGAATTTGCCCACCTCTAACTACCAAGAATACTTTGTCAATGACTGGCACATCAAATCCTGTGGTAGCTTTTAACCTGCAGCCATACCATCTCTCATCACTTTTTTTAATGGAAAAGAGAGTAAAGATGGCCTGTCCATTTGATGTGGAACCTGTGCGATGTCCAGTCACACGTCCAGAGTATGAGGGCACATTATATAGTGTGACGTCTCCATTTGGCTCTATCCTTACAAGTATTCCATTTGGATCATCAATATCATCTGTGTTCTTTTTCTTTAATCCCCATTGCACAATGACATCTTTATCCGATGAGAAGGTCCAGGTAAAATTCACAGAAGATCCAACTGAACTGTGACAGTTGTTCCATTATACTGGAGTGTCGTAAACTGTAAGAAACCATTAACTGAAGAAGGGAAAAGCAAAAAAGGGGTTTAAACAATGAGATCAATTGGAAGGCCATTTGTTCAACTACTGTTAGGAGCAATGGGATTTTTTTTTTCCGGGTCTTCCCGCGTCACCATTGAATTCAATTCCTTACTTCAATATTATGCATACATCCTACCATTTCAATAACTGCAGATCTTCCGTCACCATCGATAAATTCCGGACTTGAATATTATTGATAAATTCTTTACTGAAATCGATAAATTCCTTACTTTAGCATCATGCATACATTCAGACCATATTTTTTGACAATTGCACAACTTAACTGGTTACATTTGGGTGTAAAAGGGTGATCAAGTGAAACAAATCAACTCAACATGTGCATTAAGAAGTGGCACATGATTAGCAAAAACAAAGGACCTTCACAAAATTAATGAACTCAAAATAAAATGAAAGTACAACTGCTGCAACATTAAATGCAAAAGTACAATTTAAAATGCTAAATCACTACAATGGAGTGTGGCTTTAATTTTGACACAAATAACTCCTCTCTATACTAATCCTGATAATGGATTTCTACTAATCTGTAGCGCTTTTTTGAGAAGAGGGGGCAGGGAGTGGATGGGCTTTATGCTTACTGGTGCATTGTGTGCCCTTTGTTACTTGAAATGTGTTCATCAAACTGTAAATCTTCTAAAATAATATTGTAATTTATGTACCATATGACATCACTTACGAAGATCACATGGTACATTATAATGTAACATGCAATGTAATCACTCTATTTTCAATAAGTATTTCTGATAAATAGCACTTATTAACCGAGAGTGAGTGAATGTATTGACCGAACGATAGTGAGGTCAGTACGTCAAGGCTGAGGTCTGAGATTTCCCAGTAACGACCAAACGGACGACGTTAATAAGTTGTTTATTAAGCCGGTTACAGACGAGCAAGTTTTCTGTGACAAGTATCATTGACAATGTTCATATGCTCATGTGTATGAACGACAAATTTTCTTTGACAATTTTTGCCTTGACAAGTTTTATTTGCTGGTGTGAACGAATTAACAAGTTTTCTTCGACACGTTTTAACTGTAGCCAGCAATACAATTACGCAGCGGAGGACGGAAAACAAAAACACAGGGCGCCATTTTCGTTTTTTGACCATGGCTCATGCTTATTTGACGAGAGAAAAAAGGTTGCTGGCTTGTGGCATGGGTTGTGCTTTACTTTTGCAATATGAGCACTCGAAGAGACATACGAATCGGAGGTGGCTTTTTCTTGTTTCGGTCCCTGTAGGAATCCACTTTGGTATTCCACAAGTTTTCTCTTGATCTTAGGTGTTCGAGAAGTGATGTAGCAGAATCGGTCCAACGAACCGTGTTTTTCCTGCCATGTTATCCGCCATAGTACGGCTAGCAAAACAAGAACACCGCTGAGGGACCGCAATATTTCTCAGTTTTCTTGGCAAGTTTTCCTTGTCGAACCGTACAGAAGAGCAAGTTCTGCAATGTGTCAAGTTTTTCTTTGACAAGTGCACTTGTTCAAAAGCTAGCATGCTAGCTTTTTAACAAGTGCACTTGTCAAGGAAAAAATTGACAAGTTCGTCTTTACACACGAGCAAATAAAACTTGTCAAGTCCAAACTTGTCACAGAAAACTTGCTCGTCTGTAACCGGCTTTATATGGCCACTTTAGCGCTTGGAAAAAAAATGGAAGTGTTTTACAATATCCGCTTGTGCGCGTAAGAGGTCATTCGAGGTCATGTTCACTGAACCGAAACAAACCTGACCATGCGATCAAAACCAGAAATGAGAGAAGAAACAGTCTCTTTGAAAATGAGACAATTTTTGTCTATATTATGCCAAGATCTTGGGCAAATTTAAAAACTTTCATAATGCCCGGTCATTACAAGAACATCTTGCCCGCTCAGAAGCCAGTCAGAGCGCGCGTATTATTGCAGTCACATAATGATAATTTCCTCGCGAAGCGAGGTTAATAAATTTGTCGGGCCGAAGGCCCGCGCTCGGGAGCTAAGCCGCGCGAATTCCAGCGAAAAAAAAAATGTATATATATATTTCGCTAAAGATGTCCGTGCTGTTGCCTGGCAACAGTGCGCAAACAAAGTATGAATGACGTCAGACAAAGGGAAGGTTGCTAGGCAGCAACGGCTGCCTCACAATGGCGCACTCTCATGTTTTATTCATTGAGGCCGAACGTGTAATTTCATCGAGGAGTGAAAAATGTGTAGTATTGGTCAAACACGACCAAATTCGTATGTGAATGAACCACAGGAGCACGCACAAGGGACAAGACATATTCGCCGAAGGAGATTAAACAACGAAACTCCTGAACAACGTGAAAGGCGACATCAGATTCAGCGCAAGCAGCGAAGAGGAAGGAGACCACAGAGCAAAGACAACATCGCTTGGCTCAGCAAAGACAGCACATTTTTACACTCCAAATTAACTGCCCACCCAGCCCTTGTCATGAATTTTATCTATCTTCTTTAATGTTCCGCCAAAAATACATAATTCCAGCAAGCGAACGGGTTTCAACACCCAACTCAACAACCGCACTCCATGCAAAAAACACATATTCTCCTTCAACAAAACAACAGCATGTTCAATGTTCACGTGATCACGTGTCAACCGCGTGATCTGTCCACGTGCTAAGAAAAATGTTCAAAATATGTAACGCTAATCTAAATGTCACACCACGAACAAAAAATAATCCTCGACAGCCCTAGCTTCGCGCGGGGTTTTGCGAGTCACGTATTTCTAGTACAAATTATGATATTCAAATTGGCTATTACGAATTTTAGCTGTAATTAAACATCTGCTTTTCCTGCAGGCATTGGGCCATTTTAATGCTTAACGCACTATAGCGATCACCGCACCACAGTTTCCAAGGTTGAGTCCAACGCTGCGGGTTCAAAAGCACAAATCAGTCGTTTGTGAAAGCCTGATCGACGTTATGAAAATAAATCCAAGTTGTTTCAGAAGAATGCTGATCCCGATTGCAGACAGACTGTTCTTCGCTGAAAAAGGCGACCGAAATGATTCTGTCTCTGGCATAAATATATAAATATATAAATCCAGAACGATTATAATTGCAGTTGGTATTAAAATGTTCAAGGCAATACTTTATAACCTTTTAGCTTAAGTGGCGACCGAAATTGATTATGATACATACAAACTCAAAAATACACCAAACTACAGAACGATCAAGGGTAATAATTATTAGCTTAGTTTGTGCTAAAATGTTTAGACAATACTTTACAGACTCTTTTTGAGAAAATGACGCTTCGGAGTTTCCCAAAATTTCCAATGCGGTATGTGATGGAATGTTATTTTCTGGGCAACTTTAGATTTACGTTCGGATAAGAGAGAAAAATGTCTTTCGAGGCAGGCCCCGTGATTAACGTAATTAAGAAAGGACCGAACATGAAACAAAGAACTCCTTCACTCCGTTTGAGAGACCTACCTGAACATTGATAAACATGCAGAAGAACAACAAAAATAAATAAAACTGCCATTTTCCTGAACAAGGAAGTTCTCTTAATCCCGACTTTTGTGGAAGAAAAGAAAGGCGAGCTCTGGGAACGAGTTTACTGACCCACCTCAGATAACACGCACGCTGCAAGTGCTATCTGGGTGAAACTGAAGAGTTTAACATTTGCTCATCGTGAAATCCTCAATTCTCACGGACCTACACTAAAGCAGAATGCTGGGCATTCGTGTAGCTCTGGTTTTAGCTGGAACATTGTGGGCCACCGGTAAGGTCAAGAAATGTTCATTCCAGAGGAACGGGCAGGATGTGTGAGCTTTGTATTAGCTTGATTCAACCAACAAAATCGTTGTATAAGTCGCAGTCTTATGTAAGTTTTTGTCAGTATGCCTTTGATGCTATCAGGCATCAAGGTGTATGACAACTGCAGACCACAGACTGCCTACAAATAGTGCTGATAAACAGTATTTACATGTAAGCCTAAGCACCCATTTCAAATAGCGTTGATAATGCTTGTTAATCGTGGCGCTTTAAAATGGTCTCCATGGTCCCTGCATATGGGTTTTAATGCAGTTCTGTTTCGTAGGTCGACGTGACGTTGACTCACTCATCAGTTAATCTTCATATACACTGAAGTATCGTTAGGCTTACATCATGATCAGCAATCGTGCCTCTTAACTTTCGTGCCTCCTAACTTTAGAAGATTGTAATGGGAGCTTGTGTATGCCATTCATAATGTCCTAAAAAATGTATCCAAGAAAGAAAGTGGTGGGGCTATTGTCTACTAGCCCCCCCCCCCNNNNCCCCCCCCCCCCCCCCCGTCCCTCTGCAGTCCCTGATATGTGTTCATACCGAGTAGTCTGCCTCTCTGCTCCTCTTAACTGTTGAGCACTATTCTGGATTTACCCGTGAACATCACCTTGGTTTATATAAATATTTATACCATGCCATAGAAAATGCAGCCAATCAGAACACAGGAAAGCAGTTATATATTCGACGGTATTACATCCAACTTTTCCATTGTACCATAGTTAGTAGAGGAGACTCTCCTCTACTATGATTGCACACTGCGATCTTATTCTGACCAAAATTTAGTTGCTGGAGGACTAAGAATTTTTGTTAGAATTTTATTTTATTTTAGAATTTTTTTTAGCAGACCATGAATCAGGTAGTTGATAAACATTTTAAAGGAGTTTTAAAAACATCAACATTGCAGACAAAAGAAAGCCAGTTGAAAGGCACTGAAAATGAAGTCTGCATGTGTGTCTCAATTGTTCTGTTGGCCAGTGTATTATTGTGTATGCTGAGAAAATACAAGTGATTCTTAGCATAATTTTTATTCCATGGTATACCAGGAGAAAGTGTTGCATAACTAGTATGTATTTGTACATGTATATGTGCATGTGTATATACATATGTGTAATAATAATATTAATACATATAGTATTGTGAATTTGCAAGCTGGAAACACCGTTAAAGCAGCAATAAATTATGCGGCAAAATTTGTCACTATAAAGTGAAATTCCTCTTAAATACTTGTCTTTTCCTGCATTGGCTAGTGAATTTTGATTGCATCACAGTAGGTAATCATATGGGCACAGATTTCGTAGCATGGCTTGGAAGCATCATTTTGACACTGTCAACAATAGTTGTCGTTTTTTGAACAACAACTCCTGTGTCCCAAAGGACAGGAAATAGAAGGAAATAGAAGGAAATTGTTTGTGGGTCAAAAGACAAATTGTGTTCCCCAGAGGATTATTCATCAAAATCCTTTTGGGTTTCCAAAAGGAAATAATTGTTTTTAAAGGACAGTTTTCCCCCTGTCAGAGAGCTTATGAAGAGCAAGAAGTAGATTCACACAACGCCACTGATGGTGTTGAACATAAACATTTATGTCCACCAAACAGTCATGGTCACCTTTCTACAACAGAATTTTCATATGACATTCTCATGAACAAACACCCAGCACATTTGTTTTAATCTATAACCATTTACGTAATGTTTAAAAAGTGAGCAGCAGTGATTTATCGGGTATAAAACACGAGGCGTAGCTGAGTGTTTTTAGACCCGATAAAACACTGCCGTGAGTTTTTTGAACAGCTTCAAAACTTCTGTTGCAGGTCTATTCGTTTTTTTAATAATCCTTGGGCCTTCTAATTATTTTCCCAGGTAAAATTGGAAGTAAAAATTTAGCCGTGTTTTATCAGATATAAAGACACTCATTAAAAATTAATTTTCTTTGTATTTTCTTCATGAATTATTAACAAGTTTTTGAATGATGAAAAAAGGCTCAAAATCATTGTAAATATTGTGGCTGCTAACTCACCTAGGAAAAGAAGTCGTGTCAAAGCTCAAGCGTAGGGCAGATCAATAACAGATTGACAAGTCCCAAGAGATCACAAGCTTCTAAGGTCAATCCTCTGATTGGCCGCGAAAAGTATTCCAAAATTAGGGTCACAAGTGGGCTACCAAAAACCACAGTAATATTAATTATGTGTAGGGTTAAGTATGGATTTACACCTCTTCGAATTGGGTAGCCACAAAATCTGTAGGATAGCTCTCAAGAAAAAGGAATTTTGGCACTAACTGCCTGTCGTGAACATTTTTTTAAGGCATGGGAAACATGCACCAAATCAATTATTACAGTTATGATGGAATCTGAAAAATCCACTCACTAAAAATAGAAGTAATTATAAGTGACTGAAGTTATGAAAATTCAAAAATTTCGAGACAACAAGATTAGCGATCATCACAGTGTGACCCAAGCATGTTTTGACCTCCTATAGCACTTACATAAATAACCTTTATTAGTGTCTAAGCATTCTAGCGCCTCTTGGCACTAATTGGGGACACATTTACAACTAATTTAACAATAATATTAAAGACATATAAAACCTAAAATGTACACTCTTCAAGTACTACTACATACTAAATATTACTAAATACAATTTATACAAACATGCTAAAATAAATTAATATGCATAGATTTCACACGTTCGATTAACCCAAGCATAAGCAGCATTCACTCCCACATCCTTCTACAATCGATGTTACATCCTTATTGTGTATCATTTTCCTAAAAGCTGCCAAAGTTCCAATATTTCTCTCCTCGTTACTTAATTTTGACCACAACTGTGGTCCGAGAAACCTGAGAGAATGTTGATTCATGAGCTGATGGAAGCAGCTCAGGTGTGGCATGGAGTTACAAGCACAGGTTCAGCTAAAATTTTAAGCTAAAAGTTTATGATTTTAGTGTCAGCTGAGGAGACAGTACATGTAGGTTATGCAGTGAAACAACACAGGAAGTGGATTAGTAGAGAAACGGAAGTATTAATAGAAGAAAGGAGAACAGCCAAAGTCGAAGGAGATAGATCTGAAACTGATGAAAGTAAAGTCATTTAATGCACAGAACTAGACAGTAAAGTGAAGAACAGTGCAAAGATGGATTGGAAGCAGTGGATTGAAAATCAGGTTACAGAAATGGAAGAAGCTGCAAGAAAGAAAAAACAAAGAAGTGTTCGAGAAGGTAAACAGTCTCTGACTGGTAAAAAGACAAAAAATACCCAATTGGTTAAAGACAAGGATGGTAACATCATAGATGATGAAAAAGGAAAACCGGATAGATGGGCTGAACACTTTAGAGACCTTAATGCACAACCACCTCAAGGACCCAATTGCAAGTAATGGCATCATTTATGAATAGGAAGAACTAGAGATAAACATGGAAGATCCAACTGTGAGGGAAGTAGAGAATGCAGTGAAGGGATGAAACAACAATAAAGCCCCTGGTTATGATGAGATTACACCCGAGATGTTGAAAGTACTAGGAGACAAGGGAGCATACATGTGGTTAACTAGAGTATGCGTTGCAGTCTGAAGGCCTGAAGGAATACCAGAAGATTGGAAGAAAGGGGTCATTATTAAACTGCCCAGAAAAGGACACTTAACCATCTGCATTAATAATAGAGGAATGACACTGCTCAGCGTCGCAGGAAAAGTGTTCTTTACCATCATACTGCTGTGTATACATGATGCCGTTGATGAGAGATGACGAGAGAATCAGACGGGGTTCAGAGCTGGAAGGTCATGCACAGATCAGTGGTTTGCACTGTGGCAGCTCATTGAGAAGAACTTGCAGGTGTAATTTACTGTCAAAATCAATTTCATTGATTTTAAAGCAGCATTTGATAGCATCCACAGAGAATCCCTGTGGAAAGTGCTGAAGGTTTATGGCATACCAGAGAAAATAGTAAAGGTCATGAGAAACACATACAAAGGATGTGAATGTTGTGTGAAAGTTGATGGGGACCTGACTGACTGGTTCCCAGTAACAGCAAGTGTCAGGCAGGGTTGCATCTGGTCACATGTAGTACAAAAAGAAGGAAACCTCGGGCTAACAGTAAACGCAAAGAAGACAGAAGTTATGCCAATATCCAAGGAGCCAACCTAATTAATGATCAGGATGGGGAATGATGAAACTTTAGAAGTTGTTGAGAAGTCTGTGTACCTTGGTAGCACCATGGCCCACAATTGAGATCTCACCCCAGAGCTAAATTATCATATAGGCGGAGCTGCCGATGCCTTTACCAGACTACTACCAATGCTGACACAGATCTGTGAGTAGAAGTACCAAAGAAAGAATATTCCAAACTGTTGTGATAAAGGTCTACACTGCTGTATGGCACTGAAGCCTGGAATACCACCGTCCAGGAGGAGAAAGGAGATCAGCCTTCTACAACCGCTGTTTAGGGAGAATGATTGGAGTCACCTGGACAGGTCATATGTTGAATGAAGATCTATACAGTGCAACTGATCCCCACACAGAGCTATTTCATAGGAAGTGGCTGACCTGGGTCCCATTTTATGAAAATTAAATTTGTGTTTTACAAATGTAGCTATTGTATTCAGCCTGGGAATCAGTGGCTACTCATGTAAAATGGAACTGTATAATTTTTGTAGCATTGACCCCTGGTTCAGTCATGTAATCTAGATGGATCCAAAGAGATTACCAAGGATTATTCTGGGAACCTCCTGGAAGAAGGCCGCCTGGTAGACAGGTTTTGATGTAGGGATGTGATTAGCCGAGATCTGAAGGAATTAACAGTCACCTATGAAGAGACAGATGGGTTTGCTAGAGACGGAGAGGGATGGTCCACCCTTGTGAAAGCACTATGTGGTCGCACCACAACAGCGTGAGTGAGTGAGAGAAAGAGAGAGAGCTCAGCTAAAAACCCTTTTGAGCCTCCTTGATTAAAAAGCAATTGCTCTCAGTTACTTTATGCACTAGTCAGTTATAACCTTGGTCCCTCAACCCCAAGGGGAATATATGAAATTTAAGCATTTCTCCCGGTGTGTGTGTGACTGTATGTTGAACAAGTAGTCACTCTGACGTCCATTTCTCAAAGGACCTAAAACTTGTTGGGCCTATTTCAGGTGTCACAGCTCCCTCACTCCCTTATTTCATGATCATTGGAAATGAGTGAGGGTGTATTAGATTACTATAGCTAGTTAGCCATCTTCTGCCAGCTTCTTTCTCCTCTTTGTCCCAGTACTGGTCAGGAAACATTATTGAAATACCAGTGCGGAAAATGGTCATGCACCTGTTTCCCAGTTTGGAGACAAATCAATGCATATTGCAACAGTTGTAGCTATGTACATTGAATTTGATTCCAGAATGGCAGGTTTCTTGGTGTCATGACTATTGTTGTGGAATGCCTGACTATGTAGACGCTGTTTTCATTGGTTGAAATGTCATTTTAAATGTATTGACTGTTTCCTTACATAGACTGTTTTTCTTCTGGTAAGACTGCCCCACAGGCACACATTTCTGTCACCTACTATTTTTCTTATCAGCCTTCTACTAAAAAAAATAAATAAATAAAGATGAATCAGAAATCATCAAAAAGAGAGGCTTGAGTATAGGCTACCTGTAGCCTCTTGTTAATCTTTGCTTTGATCACTAAAAGTTGAAGTCATGCAAAACAAGACAATTTTTATCAGATGCTTAGAGGCAGCCTTCAACCACAAAGCCAAGTAAGACTCCATGATAAAGTGAACCTCTGAAATCTGGAACCTGAAGATTCTTTTGTTACGAAATCATTAAATAAAAATAACTATGGAGGTTTTCAAACATTGTTTATAGTCATGTAGTTATTCAATTATTTTATTTTAGGTATGCCAATTTATTTTATGTAATGAAAGTATACTGAGTTTCGATGTGCAACCTCTAACATTTTCATCTGCTTTGTAGAGGGGCTTGTCAAGTTTACGGTAGAACCAGAGAGCAAGGTCTACTTCAAGAGAGGCACTGATGCTTTCCTTAAATGGGATTATGTGGCTGACAACAAGACAGCTGAAATTGAGGAGATTAGGTGGAGTGCATTCAGCAGGACATTAGGGCAAATTGCAGTCCTAATGCTGGAAGGCAAAGATGGCAAGCTTCAGTTCAATCCTAGGATACCACCAGAGTTTAAGGGAAGAGTGAATAAGACAGGAAATGCTACGTTTGTTTTTACAAACCTCACCATAGAGGATTCCACCACTGTTTCATGTACATTAACACTGACAGCCAGGACCACCATAGAGAGTGTCATTCAACTTTTTGTCATAGGTATGCTTAATTCCATGCTTTTTAGGTACTGTGAGGGTTACATTAATGCATTAAAAATTAATTTATTTTACAGTGTAAGATGTACTTTTCAGCTATGGCAATGTAGAGCTCTGGCTAAACAATCCAAATACCCTATATTTTATTAATTCCATTTTTAAACTGTCAGTTGTATTGATCCTTCACCCCTTCAGCATGGTTTTTTCTGGTTCGAAAATTTTAATAAATGAAATGTTTTTTATTTTGGTATTCATTTCCTTCAATAACTTTTCTGCAAGACACAAAATAATATTATTAATTATTAACTCGTACAGTGTATGATGTAGTGAGATGTGAAAAGGGCGTGCCCTGTGCCAGTATTGAATGGTATCTTAATTCAACATCCTGTTATTGAGACTACTTATTAACAATATTGCTCGGCATCAAAACTAACCAGAAATTGGCCAGAACTGGAACTCAGATTCACAAATTAAGTAGAAACTTAAAAACCTTAAAATATTGAGAAACCAGTGAGGTCTTTGTAGTAAAATTCCTGTGAAGGGTTTCTTTTGCAATTGGATGTGGAACAGGTGGAAACTTTTTTATTTTTTTTGAATAGTGGTGTTTGGCCTTGTGTTTGGAATGTGAGCACAGTCACATTCGCAGGAATATCCTGGTATATTATGGCATATAATAGCATGAACATTAACAGGCCAATACTACACCAAATGCCCTGCAGTATTTGCAGAATTTTGAATTTTGGCTTCATGTAATTCAGGCAAAGTTAAGTCCAAAACAGTTTTTTGGGCCAATGGTTCTGTGCAGTACGTGTAGGTATGTTTAGTGATGTTGGACAGCTGATGCTGTTTTATAGGGACCACACCTTTGTAATGATCCAGGACTGAGTGTTTTAGATCATGCATGCACAGTAAATAGATCATACACAGTAAATAACCATAAATCTCAAGCTTTTGTTCCTCCTCCTCTCTGCTTGTGGTACTGTAGAGTGTGTCTAGCCTGAATAATTTTATGGTACAGTAAGTATCCGTTATTCCACAACTGATTAAAGCTAGAATGAATATCACAGTTGATGAAGCAACTTAAGCAGTTGCAACAAAGCCTGAAATAAATCCAGGCTTGAACAGGACTCGAACCCATAATGCTATTGCTACAAACTGAGCTATCAAGCCATGTGGGAGCTGGTCACTTGCAAGTTCATTTTACATCCCATAGACCGAATGCATAAATGGCAGCCTATTTATTATTCTTTTATATAAATGCTAACGAGACTCACTAGCCCCATTTTGTGTATAAATTCTTTTGAATTTTGCACATACTGACAAGGCTTGTGAGGCTAATTAGCACAAAGATAAAAGAATAATTACGTGGCAGCCATTTATACATTCGGTCTATAGAAGGTAGAGCAGTGTGCAGCACAATGGCTTGGTCGTGGTTCAAGGCCCATTCAAGCTCAGATTTATTTCAGGCCTCATTGCAAATGCTTAAGTTGCTTCTTCAGCTGCCATGGTCATTCTAGCTTTAATCATTTCATATCTGCAGTTCTAACATTACAGATATAGTTATTCCACTATTGTTGTTCAATTGATGGTGCCTCGTACAATGTACATGTAAATTTTGTCTGCTTATGAACCAAAGCGAAGCTGCTCATGCAAAGTGGGTTTAGGGCTAAGCCTGTGTTAAGTTGGATTAAAGCATAAGTTCTTGTGGCATTTTACTGTAATCTTAGTTTTTATAGCACAAGATACTCTTCTTCAATTAAAAGTTACAACTTGGTCCAGGTGGTCTTTGGTTCTCTCCTGTAAGGCTTGAATTTAATGCTGCACCCCACTTGTGTTCAGAGGCAGCTCTCCCAAACTCGTGTTCTCAGTGGT
This sequence comes from Astreopora myriophthalma, assembly GCA_014634185.1. NCBI lineage: Eukaryota > Metazoa > Cnidaria > Anthozoa > Scleractinia > Acroporidae > Astreopora > Astreopora myriophthalma. The sequence continues at coordinate 351,298 of BLFK01000199.1, forward strand.
CAACTAGAAGTTTAACTTTCATTGTTGTCCTGTAGATTCAGCTCATATATCTCCTGCAGTTCAGTTTGCTGAAACTGGCGGGGCCGCAGCCTTCATCTGCAAAGCTACTAATGTTCCAGATATTTCTTGGATGAGAGAGGACAAAAGGATTACCAATGATGATCAGCATGAAGTCAATTCATCTGTCATTGGATTATCTGTGCTTAACATAAAAGACATTCCTATGAAAGACCGTGGGTATTACATCTGTGATGGTACTGCCAATGTGGACCAACCAAATTTAGCTGGAGCCTACTTGGAAGTGCTGCGTAAGTCTACATGAGCATGTACAGTGTACACATAGACATGTAGATAGTCACTCTGTGGAAACACTGTTAGGGACCGGTCATTATTTATGTGGGGGGGGG
>BLFK01000199.1:351714-361714 GCA_014634185.1 Astreopora myriophthalma
AGAATTTCACAACGATTGGGGGTGGGTCATTGTGTGTAAAGAAGCACACTCACTACAATTCATGTGGAAGATCTAAATAAATTCTAATGCAATGCTGGACATAAAATATAACACAACTGGATGTCACATGTAGCAATGCAACCTAAGTGTGGAGAATCAAAGATGTGGGCACTAAATATCAAGAAATGAACATAAGCCCTATTGAGAAGGCTTGCATGCTTCCTTTTCTTAATATAACTGTCTGGGAACTTTTACTACCTGAAGTGCGAACAGCTGGAAATCATTATTGGTTTCAATAATGGATTATTGAATTCATTATTCAATTTAGTGAAATCAAGTTTTTCCAATTTTCAAATCAAAAACAGTTTGAAAATTCGTTTTTTAATTGAATTACTATTTTTTGTTTAATGACTTCAATAAAAAAGCTAATTTTTTAAAACTGGTTTTGATTTGAATATTGGAAAACGTATTTTATGATGACAGTCATACTGTAACAATACAAGAAGGCACATCAACAAGAAGTAGCCGCAGAGTAGGACACTGGTCCACAAGATATGCTGATTTCATTCAGTGAGGTATAGATTGAAGGGGGTTGGGGGTGGGTCACCTCTTATATAAAGTTATATGGTGGTGGGTCAAGAATTAACTAATGGGCTTAAAGGGGTGGGTCACGTTTTTTCTTTCATGCTAAAACAAAAAAAGTCCCCCCCCCCACCCCCCCCCTACATAAATAATGACCGGACCCTTATAACTAATCTAGGTTGAATGAGTAGCTTTTTGTTTGTTTGTTGTGAAAAGAAAATTGTATAGATGTCTTGTGAAACTTTATTTCATGTGAATAATGTAGCAAGCTTACCTCAAGGTGTCAGTAATAGAAACCTGGCTATTTCACTAAGTGAGATTGTAAACATTAATTTTAATAAACGTTGATAGCTTTTGCTTGATTAAGTTTCATTGCAGAATAGAGGGTTGTATACACAACTTAGACCTAAAACTCAGACTGCAGACCTAGAAAACTTGGACTCCCTCAACGCAAGAAAATCTGTTTTAAGAACTTTTACGCACTCTAGTATTTTTCAATGTCTGTCTGCCTTTTGCACTGTACATGTATCACTCTCATTTTTCACTGTACATGTATCATTATCATTATCATTGGCTCCTTTAAAAACGCATTAATAATTTATGAGCCTAACAGCCTATCAAGTCAGTGATAAAACGTCACGTGCATGAGCTTTATACCCGATAAAACACTCCTGGTTAGTATTCTTTATTTTAAGAATACTAATAAGGCATAGCTTGTTTTTCTTGTATGCTAATAATTTTCCTTACAAAGTCTGAACCATTGTTCAGACTCCAGAGGGACACGCTTTTTGTGGAATGTTTTTGAAGCTGTTCAAAAAACTCGCAGCACGTGTTTTATCGATAAGACACTCCTGCTCCTTTTTTAAACACTACTTAAAAACTCAGACCCCCTCAATCTAGAAACCTGAGAACCCTAAAAAACTAGAAAAGTAGAATAATGGCCATTGTAAATGGCTGCATTGAAGCAATAAACTAGCTTTAATTTATATTTCTAGCAGTAATCCCCATGTTTTGATAATCCAAGTCCAGACTTTATAAAATGGAGTGATTCCATGACAACCTGGAGCCAGAGTTCTGTTCTGTTTTGTTTTGTTTTCTTTGTTTGTGTTTGTGTTGTTGTTTTCGTTGGGGGGAGGGGGTCTTCCACTTCTGAGAAGATTAATACTGTGTTTTCTGAACTGCTTTATTTGAGTCTGAGTCAACAGACAAAGGGGTCTGAGTTTTGTCTGACCTCAAAGAGTTTTCTAAGTTAGTGAGGAGGGGTCTGAGTTCTGGCTTCTCTAGTTCTGAGTTTTCCACACAGCTTTGAAAAGAGTGTGCATGAAGTAGTTATTGCCTCTGTGTAATAAGGAGATTTCAGCTCCTGAGTACAGTGCTATGTTTGTAATGAGTCGAGGTACCATGGAATGATATTTAATTTTTTACCTTGCGGCTTGAAACTCAATAAATCACCGTTGTTTTTTCTTTGTCTGCCTGTTACGTGTATTCTAATTTTACAATGCACATGTGTGCAAGTACATAAACATATTCAAACATTGCATTTCAAATTTACCTGCCCTTCTTGCAGACCCATTTGGGCAAGACATGACTTGCACCAAGAGAATGTATGTGGTAGCTGTCAATGAGGAACTCTCAATTTGTTGCCCGGTCATTGTGTATCCACCACCATTTGTTACTTGGATGAAAAATGGAGAGCAATTGCAGACAGGTTACAGCACCGTTCTCAAGATTGCTTCTATGCAGAGCAATGACTTCGGGAATTACACTTGCACTGCTTCAAATTTTATAACTTCCTTGGGACCATTCAAGATCACTGTTAGCAACAAACTTGGTAACTAGGAGTCACAGTCTTGATCTTAGAACTGTACATCTGCTCCGAGGTTTTGACAGGCACTCAAATGTGATTACCAACCTCGAATTCAACTCCAAAATCTAGGGAAATCCTTGAGCTATAAGTTATGTACTTTCCAGGGCTTTAATAATAATGCATTTTCACCCCATGAGCTCCATTCAGAGCATGCAATCTTAGTAAGCTTCAGTTTCTCACAAATTGAAACGAATTTTATTGACAAACGTTTCATGCCCACGTCACTTCCTTGTGTGCCTCAGAACAGAACAAAGTACAGTTTAGGCTGTTTTATTTGTTAATTAACACAATAGACCAATGGGCTAGCTCAAAGTTGTGCCTAATTCAAATCCTTTGGGAATAAAACGGTTTATTCCAAGTATGTCCATATCATTTATATCCGAATGTTACATTGTGATGCATATACAGTAAACAAAGAATCTTAACCCCGAGAGATTTAAATTCGGTACAACATTGAGTTAGCCGATTTGGTCTACTGGGGCAATATTGTCATTATGAACTGTAACGTCTCGAGGATCTGCCTTAATTGCCACCAGTTTTTCCACAATACAATATCTCAAAACGTTTGGCCTAAAAGTTGGCCCAGTGTTGGAACTGTTTCAACGGCATCTGCACAACTTCATTTTCGTTTCCAACATTTGCCCAAGTCATCCGTTCAACTTTTGTTGAGGCCTTTCAAGCACTGTTTTTGCAGACAAATAAGTGGCTGCATCAAAATATACGGCTTTGCACTGGCTGGATTGCACTGGATTGACATTTCCAGTATCTATTTCAGAAATTAACAAATGTTAAATGTTTTTGGTTGGGAGAAAATGATGCGATAATCCATACGATATGTAAACTGCCAGAAGATGTGAAGCGCGTAAATCTTATGTTGTTACAGGAAGGTAGTATTAGCTACACTATTTACACCTAGAAAGTTTGAGTAGGTTGTTTTATGACCAAAGTAACTACAAAAGAAAATACCACTACTGTGTAAGGTGCCTATGGGGGTTTTCACGTCAAGACCTTCTAGAAGAGCACAAAAAGAATTGTAAAGGAATCAAGAAGCCAGCAATAGCTATTATAATGCCAAATAAGTATGAAAACATACTAAAGTTTGTAAACCACAAAAGACAGATGCGAGTATCCTATGTAGTATATGCATATTTTGAGACGCTAGTTATAAAGCGAGAAGGTCTAGGGACCAAAATCATGCACAAGACAGCCATACATGAGCCTCGTGGGTATGCCCACATAGTTGTCCGCAGTTATGGAGAAACAGTAGCGAGAAAGGCATACTGTGGTACAAATGCAGTGGCGCATTTTCTCCAAAGCATACAATGTGAAGAGCAAATAAATATGTGAAGCATTATCTAACCCAGCACCAATGCGGATGAGTGAAGATGAAAATAGAAAGCATCGCATGGCACACGAATGTCATATGCGGAGAAGGGCTATGGAAGGATAACTATCTAGACTCAAATAAGGTATACGAATACAAAACTAGGCAGTATTGTGGACAAATGCACAGGTTATGTCGATGGAAAGCAATAAACATTCAAGGAAGTTGTCAATGGTGTGAGGAAGAAGAGGAGGAAGACGGGTGGAGAAAGAGGAAGCGATAGAGGTCGCCAAGGCTGACATTGATGAAATTATGGCTGGGTATGTGGACTACACAGAAGAGTGTGCGAAAGTAGCTGAAGGGAAGAAAACCGTTGTGTAAGCTAGACAAAAGAATGGTTAAAGAAGAGAAATTGTCTTTAATGTAGTAAGGCACTGTTAGTAGATTATTTCAAAGCCAGTGTAAGAGACTATTGCCACATTACAGGGAAGTGTCGTGGAGCAGCACACAAAGGCTGTAACCTAAAGCTGCGAATAAAGTGAGAAAGACGAAGTCCCAGTGTTCTTCCACAATCGTAAGAGCTATGATGGGCATGTAATCTTTAGGGAAATTGCCAAGGCAGCAGGCAAAATTATTATCCATCGCCAACAGCAGGGAAAAGTACATTTTTTAAAGTCGGCGGCTTGGTTTTCAGACACGTTAGCATTTCTCATTGGTGAGAGCTTGAAACACTCCCAAGGACAATCTCACGCAGACGCTTAAGAAAATAGGTAAGAAACATGGAAGGGATCTACTTCTCAAAAGGGTGTGTACTCCTCGGGGTACATAGACAGCTGGGAAAGATTGGAGGAAACATAGCTTCCGCTGAGGAAAGCATTCTACAGCCGTCTGAACAACACTGACATATCCGGCGAGGAGTATAAGCGAGCGCAGAAGGTTTGTAAGGTATGGGGTATCAAAAATCTAGGTGACTATCACGACTTCACGAAATCTGCATGAAGAATTACGATCTAGATCCAGCGCACTATTACACATCACCAGGTCTCGCATGGGATGCATTGATGAAGAAGACAGGGGTCCACTTAGAGTTGTTGACGAACATAGACATGCATCTGTTTATCATGCAAGGCATCACAGGTAGAATTTCCATGACAAATAATCTACGAAAACTTGATGTTGCATTGTTCAGATAGATGCATCCCGTGAAAACAATCAAAATAATCCTCAATGACAATTTCGGAAACCCTTTGATGTACTTCTGAAACGAATGCACACAAGGCGACATGACCCAGTGCCGGGCTTCAATGACCTTCCTAATTTGCATTTGATGCTCCAAATCTCGCTCTGACCACCAACAGGATTCTTTGGTCCCGAATTCAACTCCACCACGCTTTGTAAATAGCCAACTCTTTGCCACCTTCTAGGCGGGTTTCTTAACGCTGTTATGTTCTGTTGTGTTATTTATTTTTTCACGGCGCCACAAGCATTAAGCCCTGGCCAAACTATCGAACAATGTTGGATCTAACGTTACAACTTTGCGCGATCTAACAATGTTTGACCGTTTGGCCGCCCATGTAATGCATGACATTCGTCCAACACTTTTTGCTCGATCAAGTGTTGGAAAGAGTTTGCTTTTGATCAACCATTTTGCCCGAGAATTCTGCTTGATGAACAATTGTTGGAGTGTTTTTCCACTCTTGCAACAAAGTTGCAAGCGAGTCACGTTCGCCCTGCTATCACGGATCGCTATCCAGGGGTTCTCGCGTCCATCGTAACAAAGATGGCGGACGAAGAGTATGATTAACACCCACAGAGTCCGAAAGGGAAGGAAGGTAACAAGAAGAAGCGACTTTGGAAGGATTCGGAAGTTGAAACTTTGAAAAGTGAGCAAGAAGCATTTTTCCTCGCTTGAAAGTGTCATTTGCGTCCTCGAACAGCTCTGGTAAAATCGTAATCGTCCCGATCGCCTCGATCATCCCTCAACTTTCCGCTGCCGTTTCCAAATAATCGCCCGATGCACTATTTTGAGCGACTGGGACGATCCGAGCGACCAGGGTGATTATATGGAAACCAGGCTTTAGCGCCATGTTTCAAATTTAGCGTCAACTCTCAAAGGGAAGCTTGTTTCGCCTTACAACGTTGGGTAGTGTTTTGCCACTATCTCAACACTCATGTTCAAGAATGTTGGATGAGGGATCCAACATTGTTGGTAAGTGCACTGCACCGGCATCGCAGAGGTCGTGGGTTCGAATCCCGTTGAAGTCACTTGAATTTATCAAGTGCATATATGATACAATTGCTTAAATTGTCCAGAAAGTGTGAGGATCAGTTCTTCAATTTGGATCCAGCTTTGTTGGATAGTTTTGCCAGGGCTTTACGCTTTAAATACCACCAGGTATAAATACATGGCTTTAACTGTTACCTGCCTCGGTCTTCTTGTTTCGCTGCTCGGGTCAGCGAGCTACTAGATTTGACGTTACGCCAGGTAATAGTGTCCACAGGATCTACCAGTTGTTTTGAATCAGTTTAATGCGCGATTTCCACTTGCAAAAGCTAGCTAGTCAACTGCAAGTAAGCGGCATACATGTGAGTCAGCTGACCAATCGTCCTAATTGAAAACTGAACTAAACTTGAGTAACAAACTTTGCTTATCATTTATCATTGTAGTTACAATTCTGTAAGGTGTATTCCCGTTTGAGATCGGACAGGCAATTTTCCTATTCTGTGGACTAAGAACACACTGTTTTCAATAACAGGATTCTTTTTCTCTGATCATTCTATTCTTCCGTAGTGGGTTAACTGATTGGCTGAATATGAGAAAAAATGGGGGGAATCTCGCGTGACGGGTTTTATTGCTAAGAAAAACAATCAGTAAACTAGAATTAAGTGCAGCTGATAACGGAGTGCAAAACAGTTGTTTTGTTCATTACTGTAAATGTTAGGCGAAGGCTTGACACATGGGTTGAGTATTTGAAAGGCCTGGAAGGCTTTCCTGTGCTAAGGGGGTTGGGGGGTATGCTACCGCTGAACATTTTGAAATTCTCCAGTTCCAGAGATGCGTTTTCCTGCAATCTGAAGCCCAAAACAATACTTTTAGACACCGAAACATGAAATTTTTTCCGACAATATAATCATGATTCTGAGATTACATGCAATGATAGTTTAATATGCATGACTTTTGTTTTCGATTGTTTGTTTCTTCTGTCATGAGTAGTATAGGAGAGATGACCTGTCTTTGCTGGGACATTTTGGGAAATTAATTTTCCATGCACTGCATTCCTTTTAAATATTTAATAATTTAACATAAAAAGTTGCAATTTCCGTGATTGTGATTGGTTTAAGCGCATCTCCTATCTTCGCCACGCCTTATCAGATAGTTTGTGATCAGACAATCCTAGAAGCTAAAGACATGTAAAGTTGTGTTTTAAGTCAACCAATGACAACCCTTGTTTCAAGCAGCATAGAACTGACAATGACTCATCTGGGGCTTTTTGCAAAATGAGTGTTCGCCTCTTGGACAAAGGCAGTGTTAAATATTTTAAAGTGCAAAATTTCCATTCCTTTTGCAAGTTGGCTCTTTTCTTTTCCTCCGAAATTGTAATCTTTATAATATCTTGGTAATAGGACTGTGTTGTCCAAATCGTTCTGTACTGAGTCAAACTTGTGGTAAACAAATCCGACTTCCGCTATTGAAATAAGTTTTAAGAAAAAAAAATGTATCGGCAGAGAAAAATCATATACTAGAAAATGAACGGAAACAATAGAGATCCGCGAAAATTTCGCAAAAATCGTTTTTAAAGCGACCTCGCTTCATCGCAATGTTCCACAAGAAGTTTTGGCTAAAAGGAAAACGTTTCCTTATCATATGACCCTTATGTGGCGGAAATTTCACAAAGATCGATCAAATGTCGAAGTTTTGAGATTTTTTTCCGCAACGCAATCTGGTAATCTGGTGTTTAAATCGATACTACGGATGTGGTAAGAATTCTGTCTGGTTCATTGTTGCACTGCAGAGGGTGTATTATAGGGGGTCGCACAACCCGCAAACCGCCGTACGTTGCTCTTTTTAGACCGCGAACCGCTTTTCTCCTTGAGACCGCAACCGCCTTTATGGCTGCCGAGACCGCGAAACGCTTTTCGTTTTCTCCTTAAGACCGAACCGCCTATAGTCTCCTATAAACCTCTTCTACTGAAACCGCCACCAAACAAGCAAAAGCCGAAAATCGCGTGATAAAGTTATGATTTCCTTAACCGCGCACTAATTTCTTGACCGAAAATCGCCACAAAAATACGGCTGAAGCCGTAGACAGACATTGAAAAACCGCCAGACCAGAGTATAATAGACCCTCTGTACACGTGTATGTGAAGAGGTTTGCATAGATCAGTATGTTTTCTAATAAATGGCCGAAAAATACAGAAGGAAATTCTAAAGTGAAGCTGTTTTCATTTGGCAAAACTACAATCAATTCAAAGGGGCTGTATGCTGAACCATAGCAAGTGACTTGTACATGCATTTTGGTATTTCTGTTACTTCGTAAATTCCCATCTAACAATTTTATGGTTCTGAGTGAATTGTTGCAAATGGTACGCAAGGAAATAAGGGATGGAAAAAAAAAAAAAACAGGATGAAAACAGATCAAGGGAGAAAAAATTCATTGCTCAGCAATGATTTGGCCATACCAGGCGAGGATAACTAATTAAAACACGAAAAACGTCTTCTACTAGAAATGCATAAAAATGATACATGTTTCTTGGCTCAAGCACTATTTTATGCGTTTGGAGATGACTGGTTCAAACAAATAATATATATTATTCAAATATTTCGTTTTCTCCATTTTAAGACCTCCTCAAAAGAGATGACCCATTTTCTGTTGGAAGTTCCTTCCCCGGCGAAAGCGATTAATGAGAATCGGACATTATGCTGTCCTGTCAGGGGATATCCACCACCAATAGTGCCTTGGGAGAAGGATGGAGCGCAACAACGAATGGGAGAAAGCAAGTGCTTCACCACTGCCCCTGCAAAGGCTGAAGATTTTGGCAACTACACATGTGTTGCCACAGATTTGAGAACTACCACTTGTTCTCCGTATTGTGAAGAAACAAGGTGGGAAATAATTGTGTTCAGAGGACCCCCACAGACTTGAACTTCCACTAACACAGGTTTCACTGGCGAGAGCTTCCAAATGCAGAATGCCCTCTAGGCAGGTTAAAAGGACAGACAATAGATAGTTTTCACTCACGTGACCAGCGGACATATTGATTTACTGAAACAATGGCACATATTTGCATAAAAATGGAGTTTAATTCCAGGAGGATTGTTTCGGGACGCCAAAATGGCCGCCGTTTCTTTGTTTAGGTATACCAATATGGCCGCCATGACGTCATGTGAAAACGATCTATAGATAACAACATAGATAACAACATAGATAAGGAAAGAATGAACAAGGATTTTTTTTTATTTATCATAACTCGTGAGCTAAACTGCATGAGCGTAAACATGTCTTATACTGCCTGTAATGCTTAATTTGCTAAAAAATCAAAAAGAAAGACCGTGTTTTGAACCAGACAGCTTCGTCGCGGCTACTGTCTTGGTGTCACGCAAGGTGAAATTCGAGAATTCTAAATGCTGTATTTTTATCAAAAAGAAAAACGCTGCAGGGCTTAAAACTGGTAAAAAATTTACTTCTAGGGAATTTTCTATCAAGTGTAAACAAAAAAATCAGGAGACCTCGCGGCTTTGATTTTCGAATTTCATAACGTCAAGAGAAAACGGCAACCACTGTCAGTGGCATGGTATCCTGACTACCTCATTGTCTTCTTTTCCACATGTTCTTTCTTTCTGAAGTTTCTTTCTCTTTGTTTGTTTTTGTTTGCCTTTTTACCCAAATGGTAGCTGTTTACGCTGCCGACCAGTACATAGGGATCGTGAATCACGATTACCTTAGATCATTTTTAATTAGTTCTAAAAGTCATTACTAATTCATAAGTTCGATAGCCAATAAAAAATGGCTAAATTCGTCACGTGCATGAGTTTTGATACCCAATGAAAACACAGATGAAAACCACACGAGGGAAAGATTTCCGTATAACCCCATACATTTATTATGCATACAGTTCTTTGTTTATCTAAACAATAGCGGAAACAAAAGCGCTCCTTTGAGACTAATTCGCTTTGAATAACTTTAAATTTTACCATAATTCTGCATGCATAATAAATGCATGGGGTT
>BLFK01000199.1:369214-403607 GCA_014634185.1 Astreopora myriophthalma
CACTCAGCTCCTCGCTCTTTGCTCTTTTGCTGGCCGCCGACAAAGGGGTTTTGTCGTAGATGCACGGCTGGCACCCGCCAATGACTCTCGGCAGTGATTCTTTTCTCACGTTATCCGCCTTTCACATCTTATCTCAAACTTCTCCTTTCATCCTTGCCCACAGGCCCTCGTCCTCCCACCTTCGCTTTCTTAAACCTATCAGGAAACCAACTACTTACTTTCCATCAACTGTTCACCAGCCGTTTCCAACTTACCACGTTAATACATTTATACAAGAATACTAATCAATTCCACAATCAACACTTGACGTACATACTTATTGTTTAATACCGCTACGTTTACAATACATCTACACTAGCAGAACAATAAACTTACAGGATCTTTTCTTTTTTATAGACTTAACTACAATATGGCTAATTACATAATACACACTTGAACGGTTGTAAACACTAGATAATAGACCTCTTTAGCCTGTACATTTTGTTTTCCCATTTCAGACCACGTGATGATATTATAGGGAACAGTTTCTTTAAAACTTCTTTTTATGCACGTGCACATGTATGCATGCTTTTGAAAATACAACAACAAAAATCCCTTGAGAATATCACGTGCTCTGAAATGGGAAAACAAAATGAACAAGCTAAAGAGGTCTATTAAGACTACGGAAATTTAACGAACACTACGACAAAGCAAAATGAAACAAACCAAGACTAATTACAAAAAATATCCGTGACAAAGCCTCATTTGAAAGAAAAAATTCTCTTCAATTTAGCAGATGCTAACGAGGTTTGGGAGGCTAATTTTCATAAAGACAAAATAAAAACTTGTTGTCCGCCATTAATCCATATCACTGCCAAGAAAAAGAAAACGAAACCCACCAATCACAACCGACCTATCCGAAATAGCGAAGGATAGTCAAGTCGATCTCATCGCCGAATGGATTACGACAAGCAGCAAACAGTTAAAATATACAAGTCGCCATATACAAGTCCAGGGTGTCCAGCAGCATGGTTGCTCAAAAAAATAGGAAAATAGGAATTTCAGGATTGAGAAAATAGGAAAAAATAAGAAACTTTGTATCAAAAAATAGGAGAAAAATAGGAAAATCAATAGCACTTTCGTCGATAAAGATAGCCTCCCTGCACCCCATCAGCTATCCCAATTCACCACTTTATTCCATCAACAGAAGTGAACATAAATAGGACAAAGCGAGCTTTTTGGTTTGAATTTTTATTCTACTTGATCTCTCTCACTGAGATAAATCTATCAACGAATCTGTACAACATAGCTTTATTTACTTTGATTTCCCTAGTTTTTAAGTAACAACTGAACTATTTCACCTTCACTTGGGTTCAGAAACAAAGTTGGCTTTTCATTACGTTTATAACTTCAACATTAATCCAGCAGATGATTGCTAACACAACAAAATTTATTCATTACTGAGCTGGCAGAGCACCTGCTTAGAGGTGTAAAAATATGACATTTACTTTCTTTTCTTTGATGGTACAGCAAAAACATCCGCTGGTAGAGCTTTTTCCAGCAACTTCTGATTGTTTGTGTTAACCTCCTTTTGCTTCTCCCTTACTTCTTCAAGCTTCCTCTTTGCCTTCGCCTGATTCGATTTGGCCGTTTAAATCATGAGACATGCAACTTTTACACCTTGTGAATCAACCTTGGAACCTGACGATAGGGCAGCCTGCAACTTACTTGTGCCCTCTGACAGTAGCTCATCAGCCATCTGTATTTCATCCATTGCCTCCTGCTCCTGCTTGTCTAGCCTCTCTCCTTTATCTCTCAACGATCTTGTCTCTTTTCTTAGCTTCTCCTGGTCTCTTTTCCTTCATTCTTCCTCTTCAGCTTTCAATTTCTCTTCCACCTCCTTTCTCTTCTCCTCGGCTTCTTCTTCATCCAGCCGCTGTCTATGATGCATGTGAGCAGATCGCACAGCAGTTAGAAGACCATCTGTCAAGGTAATTTTTTCCGGTCTAAGGTTTTCTGGATGATAAAACTTCACAGCATCTTTCACAGATCTAAGGCCAGCAATCTTCCTCTCTCCAAGAAGTGTCCTTTCTTGCGTCACAATGCGGGCATTCACTGACAGACTTCGTTCTGACTCTGAGCATTTGTTGGCGAAAAAAAAAACACCTGATTTTACTACTTTTGGATGAGCGACATATCGAGGCTCGGTCCTATTAAGAAATTTGAGATGGAATACTTCTTGCCAAAAATGGTCAATGCGTTTCTCTTTGTGTAACTGCTCAACATCTTCATCAACAGCATAAACTCGCCACTCATCTTGAACAATGCTGACATCCAACTGAGGCTGCAATTTTTTAGCCAGTGTTGCAATGGCCTTCACACTACTTGCCTTTTCTCTCTTAACAGGATTGAGACATCCTAATGCTTTTAAGAGAGTGTTCTGAAGAGGGAGATGAGACTATAGATGTGTAACTGATGTGCTATAAAATGTGCGGATGCCAAGATATACAGACTTTCTACGATCTGGCTTGATCTGGGCTAAAGCCTTTTTGCTGACTATTACTTTTCCTAATATTAGAACATGAAAGTCAACATACTACTTGCTTTATGATAATCTCACTCTGAAACACATACAACTATAATTCCATTTTCAATTTTATTACAAATTTTGACTTCACCCGCGAAAAATAGGAAAAATAGGAGGTTTTAGTTTAAAAATAGGAGAAAATAGGAAAAGGCCCAAAAAATAGGAAAAAATAGGAAAAAATAGGAACTGGACACCCTGCAAATCAAGTGGCTACACCTTTATATGAACTTGCAGTTTTTGCGTAAAATAGCAATTTACAAATAAACATGCTCCAAAGTTCTGCTTGGAATGCTAGGAATGTTATTAGCACTGAAACACCTTGGCTGCAGACAAAGCCTCATCTATTCAGAACAAACCTTTTTCGAAGACAAATAACACATTCCATCAGCAACCTGCCATGCGAATTTCATTAGTTGTTCCGAAGTCAGATTGGTCTGAGGTTTAACATCCGGGTCCTTATAGTATGTGTCTCTCAGCCCTCGGCTCTTTCTCAAGTAACCTAGCAGATCACCACAGGGCACATACTCGATAAGGACCATCAGGGGGTCTGTGGAAAAAGCAATTTGACTGTCCTTAGTTGGATGACTCAGCTATCATATATATTCAGTACGTGAGGGTGTTTATCATAATCCTATTGAGTACGATGATATCGTAAAACTTGACCTGTTTCTTATTTTGCAGGAATTGCATTGGTAGTGTTATCAATTAATTGGTTCAAACCTTAAGCTATGAGTACAATAAATTAGGCTCAAATTACATTCTGAAATACTGGAATAATATCTATTTAACAACTAAATAAATTTGAAAGAAATGATTATGAAGTGCGGGTTAGACATGAACTGAAGAAATGATCCTCACACTTTCTGGACAATTTAAGCAATTGTATCTTATGTGCACTGGAAAAATTCAAGTGACTCCAACTGGATTCGAACCCACGAACCCACGACCCCTGCCGTGCTCTTACCAACTGAGCTATGAAGCCACACAGTTGAGAGAAAGTCAAGAAATGATTATGAAGTGCAGGTTAGAAATAAATTTATATTTTAGTCTATCCTTACATTTATTATAGTATATTAGTTTAGGGCATAAGATAACTGCATATTAAAAAAAAAAATTCAAGTGTAGCAAAACCATAGCGCAAGACTAATATTTTTGCCACAACATAGGAAACAAAGAATGCTCAGCTAAATGTATTAGGCCTTGTAACAGCGGATAACGTTTCTCGTCTCCAAGATTTGAAATTCATTCATTCACGGCATAAAGACCTTCTCCCTAGAGTTTCAGAAAACAGGTTTCACTCAGTATGCCTGGAGCTTTTTTGATTCCTTTTCTTCCATTTTTTTTTCTTCTCTTTACTTTTCTCACCTGTAGCCTATCTAGCACTTAAGTTGTGCCGGGAGCTAACAAGAAAACCAGCCAGTTAATTTAGCTTCCCAGCTCGCTCTTTTTTCACTTCGTATTGAATAAGACGGTTTTGTAAGAACCATCTAAGGACTGTAAAATTATTTATTTATTTCATATTGAGCTGAATAAAGATTTGATTTGATTTGATTCCAAGTACACTAAAGAAGCTAGATTTGCCATCGGGTGCACCTCAACCAACTATCATGCTTCTCTCGCCCTCTCCAAGCATTCTGCACGATAAATCAACTGTTAAATGACCAAGGAAACAACGAACAAACAAATAAATTGAAATAAACATAAAAATGATGCGGATGATTTGTTACCTCTCTCGGTGACGCATCCAATGAGCTTGATGACGTGAGAATGTGGTTTCAGTTTCTTCATCAGCTCCAATTCTGACAGCAGATCCTTTTTGTCTGATGGAGGAGCATTGACTACATTGGATACGGAGAAATGCACTTTCAATACATCATTCCACTAAGTTTCCCATTAATGATAACCTTATCTCTCTACTACCATAGTTCTCGGGTAAGCTTGCCACAAAAACAAGAACAACAACAGCAACAACAAGAGAAGCAGGAGCGATGGCAAAACGAACCATGCAAGCCACCAACAACAATTGAAGATTGCACTTTATCAGCACTATAGCCGGATGCAAAGGCCATCACTGACCTTATCGAAAATACTGGCTTTTTCCGATAACTCAAAGTTTCTAGGAGCTGTGAAACGCACCAAGTTATTTGGGGTAGTATTAAATGATTAGAGCCTAATAAAAGGGAGAGACAACTCGTGCACCTCGAGTTATAGCGCGAGTTTTGAGTTACGGACAGTTCGTGTTCTCGGGAATGAATTCAGGGAGAAAGCGGGACCAAGAAGACAAACCAATGGAAATTTTGGTTTGCTCTGTTCATCAGATGACCGCTGGGCCTAGTCATAACGCTGGATTGATCTCGGTCAAAGGCTAGTCTCAAAGGCGAGCTGACTCCCTCCAACCGGCACTCTGCATGGGATTTCAATGTTAAAACACAGCAATGCGAACAAATGATCGAATCAAACAAGTTCAGGGTGTCAAGCAGGGTGCAGGGTCCAAAAAATAGGAAAACAAGAAATTTATACACAGAAAATAGGAAAAAAGTAGAAAAAATTTAAAAAATAGGGAAAAATAGGATATTTCATGAGTTCTGGGATATCTGGTGCCCATATTCTCACCGGTACCTACGTTTCACTGCATACATGAAGCCTTACATGAAGCCCAGCTAAGGTGAACAACAGTGCTACTGAAAAATGAGTACTAAATTTTAAATCTTCTCACTGACTGTCTTAAAACTTCCCAGTTTTTCTACACCATAACCAAAAAATTAAGAAAAATAGGAGGTTTTCTTAAAAAAGACAGGACAAAATAGAAATGACTTTAAAAAATAGGAGCTTGACACCCTGGAAGGATCAATTAAGGTCAGCCCACCTTTCAACATTTTCACTGCCACTGTTGTCTCCTCTTTATCAGTTCGCATGTTTCTTACTGTTGCCTGGGCAACCTGAGAAAACGCTCCTTTACCGATGACTTTGACCACGTTAACTTGTTCGCGACTGATTTCCCAGCTCCTTCCAGAGGGATGAAGTGGCATGTACTCTCCACCTATCGCAATTGGTGATGCATACGTCGCTTCCTCATTCGAGTGTACTTGGCTTCGATCTTGTATGTTGTCTTTTAACTCCACAGCTACTGGATTCTAGTGGGAATTAACGACGAAAAGTTGCAAAGTTGTTAGTACACGTCCTCCAAGTCCATCCCTAAATCCCGCTCCATGATACGAGTCAAGCCTCATTTTCTAAAATGCCCCCTCCTCTAACTTTCACTGATGTGCTCAACCTGTGATTAGTAAATATTCCTTAAAAAAAAAAACATCTTCGAGACTAGGCAGGTTAAGGAAAATGAAACTTGGCGCATTAAGCGAAATATTAGCCAGCGTAAAAAACAAAGCTGGTGCAGTTGCAGGAGGGCTAGTCCAGCGGTACGTTGCCAATACCTACACGAGTTCCTCAGTTATGTGGAGGGAGACGATGTGTAGCAAACTCTCTTAATTATTTCGGCAGTGAGCAACAAGACAACAGAGCTAGACTTCCAGCGAATCCCGAATTTCAAAACGAAAGCAGAAAGTGCCAACGACGAAAATATTTATAGGGAAGTTAGCAGCGAGGATGGCAACGGCAACGAGAACGTCACTTCAAAATAGAAATAGACCAGTTCACGCTCTTAAGTGCACCATGGGTAATCAGAACAAGATGGTGGGAAATTCAAACGTTTGTATGGTTGTTATAAACGATGAAAGGAATTCATGATTTACAATTTTGGGCGATTTTATCTTACAAAACAGAACATAAGCCCTTAAAGGTGCGGTTGAATACAGGTGGAGAGAATAGCTATTGTAGAAATTGTTTTATGAAACAAAGTTTCTGCCTTACATTTCCTGTAATTGGGAAGGCACAAAATTAGAGGAAACGTATAGAAAAAAAAAACAGTAATATTTAGGAATTCAAAAGAACAAATACCGAGTCCAAATCATCTCAGTTGTAAAGTTGAACTTACATGTTTGGTTTATGGACGCGAAAGTCCAGAAAGTACAGTCGTATAAACAATTTATTTTGCTTTGAATTTCCGGCCATGTTGCCCTGATTACCCATGATGCACTCAACTTCCATTATACACAATCTTAGTTAAACGGGAGTTAATTTAACAAAATAAGGAATTCTCTTGCGTGCTTACATACCCAGCACTGCCTAAAGATGTCTTCCTTACAGTATTAAAATCAAAGTACTCAAAAGCAGAATTTTAAACTTTTCTTCAAATCGAGATATATTGTAATTAACCATGTGTAATTTAAATTGATGAGAAAACAAGAGGGGTCACCGTGCTCGAAAATAACCATTATTTGCTGTATTAAAATAACCATAAAAAAGATCAAGCTAAACTACATGCACGCAATTATGCGCCGTAAGGTTGCGCAATGCAAAACAGGGAAATCGCCTTAACTTTAAATTAGTACGAAATCGTAGCACCCTGAAAAAATCTAAGAGATTACCCATCATCACCTTTAACCGCAATGTTTCAGCAAACAATTTCGCAAGATTGTCCCTAAACGCCTTCTCAATTGGCCTGATCAACACTACATCATAATTACGTAAAAAGCAAGCATCGGTACACTGACTTTGGGGGTATTTACAAGAGACCTGGACGAACTCAGACCGGTACGAAAGTTACTCGTCTCCGTCCAGCGACTGAGACGAAGTCAGAACGGTCTGAGTTCATTTCCAGACCAGTCTCATGTAAATGTAGGAAAAGAAATGTATGGAGGCCGATACGAAGTCGTGTCGGTCTGACTTCGATCGTCCCGGACTCATGTAAATACCCCCTTAATTAAAGCTCTATTAACCCCAAATAATGTACATAACTCAGTGCAGAAAAAGGTAATTTCGTGCAAAGGAACCCAAAACACTGTGAAAAGCACTGCTCTTTTATGTCAGTTTGGAAAGCAAGGTGTTTAAAGAAGGACATTGCTGAGGAAAAATCACAATTACTAGCCGGCGGAGCCGAGAACTTTGAATAAAATTAACAAACATAATGAATACTACGAATCACCTTTCTCGCAATATTTTCAGAGATGTCAAGTAGTCATGACTTTTTTTTTTCTCTTTGGTGCACTTGGGGATAAATAAGCACCCACAAACTGCACTATACGGGTACGGGCAATTCTTTTCAGTAGTGTCTGAACAAGGAGCTATTTAAGAGAAATAGTGTTTCGTTTCCGGAATGAAAAGGGCACGAGAGAAGATAAAATACGTTGATCCTGCTCGGTCGATTTGTCATATTTCGAGAACGCAATTTATGATTACGACTCACTAACTTTGGATTTTTCAACAGTCTATCGCTTCAGTCTAACCCCAAATCATTCAGGTAGTCAAAGCTTCTTATTTATGATCTATTTGCATCGGTTTTGTGTTCGTCACGATTATCTTTCGCCATACTTTAGGTTCACGTGTTGACAAGTTTGCTCTTTGATCTCCGGCGAAGAAGTTTAGATTTTCAACCACAAACTCTATTTTGATTGGCCACTATACCTCACTGTGTAAATAGTTTACCCTGAAGTCAAAATAGATACGTTTCATTTCTAATGAAACGAAACAACAACAACAACAAATTCCTTGTGCTTAATTATTCCAAATTGCACTTGAAATCATGCAATTGAACTCGTGTGACTGACTCACGTATAGTAGGTTAAAATTCGATGAGAACTTTCAAGAGTAGACGAGAGTAGCCGAGACCGCGAGTTTCAACTCTCATCGACTCTCGCCCTCGTCTGGCCGGGGTCTTACATCTGGGTTGAGTACCTACTACAGCCACAACCCTCTGTGCAGGAAACTAGATAAGGTGGTTAAAAAAAAGGTACCAACTGAGTCTAATAGTAGCCTACTACACTTCTTTTTGGTCTTCATCAACTTGTCTACCTGAGCATACACATCAGTCACTTGCGGCCTGTTCTTCTTCCTAGACTTGTCGACTTGCGCATAAGTGACATCTGGCACAAGTCCACCAGTTTGCAACTGACGCGCAGCAGATGGCGCACCGACAGCGTGATACCCATCCTCAAGTTCATCGGGATTGACACCACGCCTGTAATGAGCAACCATGAAGACCAAAACACTTAACGCCGAGCCAAACGAGAGCGATAGTCGATGAGACTTGGCGAGAGTTTAAACTCTTTGAAACCGTCAATCAAACTCTCACATTGGGCCAAACGAGACAACTCTCGTCAACTCTCATGGAAAATTTTAGTAGGTTAAAATTCGATGAGAACTTTCAAGAGTAGACGAGAGTAGCCGAGACCGCGAGTTTCAACTCTCATCGACTCTCGCCCTCGTCTGGCCGGGGCCTTACATCTGGGTGGAACTGGCGCAAGAAGACCGGTAAGCAATAGAATGCTGCCCATCAGGTAACAGTACAATGTATTTTCAGATTGTTACTTTGGGACCTTTGGCTCGTGTTTCAGAAAACCAATCATCTTTAGTTGGGGACCTGAGTTTTGGTAGACACTGTATCACAAACGGCACAGATCTAAAAAGAAGCATACCGGGACATAGCACCCCAGAGAGCTGGTTTCAACGAAAAGATTGAGACTTCTCATCGGGGACCCATTTTGCGAGTAGAACGGGGTAGTCACTTTTCGTTCAGGTCTTAGAAGAGATGCTAGGTGAACAGTGGTACTTGGTTTAATACAGTACTTTTCACGAAAGCGGTGTAGCATAGCGGTTGGGGCGCTGGAATTGCATATGGGTGCTAGGGGTTTAAATCCCGCTCCGAACACTGTCCGGATTTCTCACCGGCAGTCGTATTGCAAATAGCCAGCTGTAAATAGCCAGCCTCCTTCCAGTTGGGTTCTTAATGTTGTTTCTTTTATTTCAATCGCTTCTTTGAATACTACGCGGGTCTACACGCCTTACGCTTAAATACTACCGTGTATAAATATAGATACTTTACTATACTTACAGATCAGCAGCTGACGATCCAGCTTGGGAAAAAAAAAAGCAAGAAAAGCAATTGTATATAATTACATTCCCGAGTTGCACTTGAAGGGGGCGGTGTCACGCTATTTTTTGATAGCAAAGAAACTGTTCATAGACAAGGACGGCTTTAAACCTGAAAATGTTTTGCCCACGAAGTTTAAGAGTTTAAATCAAAGGGATTTTGACCAAAAATCGCAATATACCAGGACACTGCCCCTTTAAGAGAGCTAATGACCGGTTATGTTTGTCTAGGGAACTACGCTGTATCAGTAATTTAATGGCACAAAATTAAACGTCCACTTTTGCGCTAGGTTTGAGGTAGTGCGCAGTGAGGTATTGCATATCACTATTTCTCATAAAAATTACAATTTCCTCGATTTTGATTGGTTTAAAAGACCTCGTATTTTCCACTAATTTGCCTGCTAGTTTTATCTGAGAGTTCAATAAGCCAATCACATTCAAACCTGCATTTTAAATCAATCAATCGCAACCTTGGTTTCAATCACCACAGAAACAGTGCAAAGATTCTCAAACTACATTTCCCCTTGAACAACGACCGTATCGTGGAAAACAATTATGTAATGTTTAAAAAACGAGCAGGAGTGTTTTATCGGGTTTATAACCACGAGGCGTAGCCGAGTGGCTTTTGACCCGATAAAACACGTGCTGCGAGTTTTTTGAACAGCTTCAAAAACATTCCACAAAAAGCGTGTCCCTCTGGAGTCTGAACAATGGTTCAAACTTTGCAAGGAAAATTATTAGCATACAAGAAAAACAAGCTATGCCTCATTAGTATTCTTTATATAAAGAATACTAACGAGGAGTGTTTTATCAGGTATAAAGCTCATGCACATGACGTTTTATCACTGACTTGATAGGCTGTTAGGCTCATGAATTATTAATGAGTTCTTGAAAAAAATTGTACTTTTCACGATACATTGGTAATAGGACTTCGTCTCGTCCAATTCGTCCGTTTTGATAACCACACTTAACCAGGCCCACAGTAGTCGTGAGTGACAGGCGCTGCTTATCGAATAGTCGAGTTCGATTCTTGATTACATATTTCTTTTCATTGGCAATTAACAACAAACAGATAATTATGAATACGAATTCTTTTTGGTAACTGTCGCTCAAATGGCATTGAGGGTTTGCGAAAGGAAAAAGTGCTTCGCCAATTTCCGTATTGTTACACAGCAACATGACATACCAAACATCAGAAAACTGGTGATAGACTGCGTGGTCCTCCGCAGAGTCCTAATCAGAAGCTCGTTTCCATCAAGCATTCATCCACTTTCAGCACGCTTGACGGTGATAAAATGCTGACAGTTCAACACAAGGTGTACTCACCTTCTGATGAATTCTTGCTTCGTTTCCACCACACAAGAAGTAGGATAAGACCAATAACGAGAAGAACACCTGCGACTGCTGCTCCAGCGACAACAGCTGTATCAATTCCACCTGATGTTTGGCCTGAAGTGCCTTTACCTGTTAAAACCAAGGGAAATCATAAAAGAATATAACGAGGAAAACTGTAATTATGACGATGGCGACATGGGGCTTTTAAGTGGCCTTAGAAGCAAAATTTAATTTATTATTTAATTTGACATAGTTAAGAATTCCAGCCGACTACATGTATTTACAAGCGTATAAGAACCAGGGACCACCTAGAAAAATTCAGCCAGGGGTCAGGGCTGCCCCCCAGTGGATATAGCCGTGGGTACACGACCCCCCCCCCTCCCCCACCCTTTCCCTTGAAGGGCGGCGAGAATTCTGAATTTTAGAAGAAATATTTTAATTTCCACCAGTGTAGTGAAAGTGATCATACGGAAATCACTCTGCAGCGATCGTAGCAACGGAAAAATGCCAAGAGGCACTGCGTACGTCCAGTCATTTCAGGATGGCTGCCACCACGAACGCTGAGGAAGCGTGCGATTTGGCCCTTTTTATTGAAGAAGTGCAACTGGAGAGGCGTTTGACCTAATCTTGATCAGGCGGAGAGATTAGAAACACGAGGACAGCGTAGCGGAGATTTTTGGTAGGTCCCAGCTCTCCTCGATCTTAACTTTCTCTGCGATCGTTTGCCCTGACAGTATGTCGGGAGGCTTACAGCGGTTTTCAATTGAGTGTCGTAAAACCAGTATCAAAGTAATTACTCCGACCAATCACAGCAGGTACAAACAGTGCAGTTCGTAGCAATTCCATGTAACTTACTCAAACGGAGCGTGCAAGTCGCGATTGGTTTTCCTTCTCACTGGTTGATAAACTGGCGCGAGATTTTCAAGTTAATGGCTAAGCGTAGCAATCGCAATCGGGTGATTACTTTCGACAGTCCTTTGAAAACCGTTCTAATTTAAGCGATTATGTCACAATTAGGACAGTTAAAATCAAAGGCGTTTTTCCCAAGTGGAAGTTTTGTAGCCGGCGTTTCACATTGCTGAATGTATGTCTGTCGACGTAACGAGGGTACCGTGCGAGCAGAGTCTCCTTCGATCCTCCTACAAAAGTCGAAGGAGACTCTGCTCGCAGGGTATAAAGAGGGTTTCTTTCCACCGAAACTGAAAATGCTCTTGCAACCAATTTTGCAGATTTCTTGTTCCTTTTTTTCCCACTCAACGTCAATGCTCGGGAACACGTGCGTTATCGTTTTGCAAATCACGGTTGCCCTGTATGGAAATTCAGTGGCGTTAGATTGAGACATTCCAACACGTCGTAAAATCGGGGACGAAACCCACGCCATGCGTGAATTGCATTGCAGAATAAAAACTTTCTGGCTTCAATGACCATTTGCGTCAAACTATTTTAACCATCCGCACCGCCATCGAAAATAAACCCTGTTCACAGGCGTCACTGGACAGTGCCATTGATGTAAACGAAGGGTGTTCCAGTGATATCGGGTTAAATTAAAGCATAAGTTTCCGCGTAGTAACTACAAGTGATAAAGGAAAGCGATTCTTGACATTTTTTCCTTTTCGTTTCGTAATAAGCAATGTTGTTTCGTCTTTTGTTGCCGGCTTGCGTTTTTAGAGCGAAATCCCAATTGTTTCACAATCAAACAGAATTAAATCAATTTGAGGGGAGAGGGTACATGGTTAAATTTTCTGGGGAAAAACTATGGCGGAATGCAGTACCACAAAGCCTTTGTACACCTATTAAAAATCTTGTAGGCTGCACAGGCACCTACAGGCAAGCCCCAATCTCGCGGAAAGGAGCACTTGAAATTTCTGCCAGGATTCATGATCACCCTTACCTGCCGAAACAGTCACCGTCCTAATGTTTTCATCATTAAAAGCGCTTTCACCCTGCTTGTTTGTAGCGGTCATCACAAATTCGTAAGTCTTCCCCTTTTCCACTTTGAAAACGAAAACTGTTCTGGTCATGTCTTTAATGTCTGTCACCTTCTCCCACTCTTCGCCCTTTGCAGTTCGTTTGTAAATGGAATATTTTGTTATGGCTGCACCATTATCTTCTGGTACTTCCCATGTGATTGTGATTTTGTCATCGCTTGATTCAACAATAAAAACTACTGGTTCTGGTTTACCTGTGGATCAAAAGAGTAAGACATGCTGTCATTTCTTCCCGCCGTATGCACAACCCGAGTTGTATACATCACAGAACGAAAGAGTCGCTCCGCCAGTCATGTGAAATCTCGAACAGAGCGTTTTACATGACGTCACGACGGCCACATCGCGGTGTCCCAAACTAATACTCTGGGAACTGAACTCTATTCTTATGCAAACATTTGCTTTCGTTTCAGCAAACCAACATGGTCGCTGGCCAGGTGAGTGAAAATAGGTGATGTTTGTAGATCAGCTAAAACGACCCGGCACTGTCCCCATAATTTAAAAAAATGCATCAAACTAGGCTCCTAGCGTATTTCAGCTGTATAAATGCTTGGCTTTGTACTTTCCACATTTCAATTTCTGAAAAAAATTATGGTCACGCAATCATTAACAACTGCATATAGCTAAATTTCTCTTGTTTGTGGTTCTTGATTATAGTGCGGCAGGGATGGGATGCAGTTTGTAACCACCACCGAGAACGTTTCGGACAGCCAATACGTTTTCACTTCCCTCAATATTTGAGATTTGAAATAAGGCTACTAACAGTTATGAACGCCATTTAAGTCACTGCGAGAAAGCCGAGTGAGAGATTTCCAGACTTGCTTAGGATTTGAACCTGTAGCCTGGACGTTACTATCAGACTCAAACTAACTGAAATATTACACCTTGTATGTTTAAAGCGCCCAAGGCCATATAATTACCTGTAGATGAGAGAATGATCATATGAAGCCAAGAATCTACCCAATTACACGAATTGAGCACCTAAATGCAATGAGTTCTTAACCACATTCCCTCTCCACGGTTCAAATTTGGTCGTGTTCTGTTGGGGTCAACAGCTTCAACCAAAACCAGTTTTGGTTGATTTGGTTGAAATTTCCAACAGAACACTCTTTAAACCCTTCTAGGTTGAGTGGCGGTTGTGACTGGGTATAGTCATCCTCAGACTTTCTCGACTTCTTTTGCCATGTCCAGTAAACGATGATCGTTAATTCGTAATTTGCTCTCCATTGATGAATATCGTTAATTAGAACACTAAAATTTTGAATTTTGGGAAATGAACATATTTCTTTTAAAGACAACCCAGCACACAGGACTCGAACCTGCCACTGTTCGCTGACAGATCCCTTCACCTAACCACTAATAGAGAAGATTACCAAGCCACCAGCCGCGGAAACTTCAGTTATTAATGCGTTTATCCTACACCTAGTTGTAAACCAATATAATCACTCGCTAAGAAACAATTTTAGACAGTAATTTGAAATAGTTTGTCACCAAACTTTAAAACAAAGCTAAACATTTCAAAATCAGGGCTTAGGCGTAATCACTGTAGAGAAGTGATATTCTATACCAGACGTGAGTAAATATTTAATCGTTGATTCACCTGACACCCTGTTCCTCAGTGGTCTGGTGGCAAGAACAAGTTCCTACAAGCTCTAGCTCCTGGTTCTAATCCAATCCAGGGATAATCATAATCATAATCACTTAATTTAAGTCTCAGGTTATTTAGCCGAGCACAAGTGCTCTACTAATTGGGAGACTACAAATCAACTGAAATCAGAACAAATCAAATCAAATGTTGGTTTTTGTGGAGAGGGGAAAACCGGAGAACCCGGAGAAAAACCTCTTGAAGCAGACTAGAGAAGCCAAGAAACCCAGTCCACATATGACGCTGAGACGCAAAGCATCTGGGATTAGAACCTGGAGCTTTCTTATTTGCTCCGTTCCGAAAAGTCCTGGGACAGTGTTCTAAATTAACAATAAACATAAATTCAGAGCCAGTCACGAATTAACGATAATCGTTAATTCAAACAGGAGGATATGTTGTCCAGTCGGTGCCTGCTAACAGATCAGCGGTCGCTACCCATCGTTTTCAACCATTTCAACCAAGCTGATTGAACAAGTTAATCAACCAAACCAGCCAAAACCGTTTTTTTTTTCTTCCAAGAGATTGCTCCCAATAAAACATTCCCTTAATAGGCCATTTCCGAATTCATCTCATCCTCTTTTTCAAAGCGAGTCTAAGTGCGAAGTCTGTCTCATGAAATGAGTTGATAATCATATGCAAAGGAAACTAATTACCATCACAAAACTTTTGCATTTAGACTCGCTTTGAAAAAGAGGCTAACGCTGATTTGGAAATGGCCTATCGTTCTTCAAGCTCATTGCCATTAAAATATTCAGATAATAAATCCAACTTTTGACCTTTCAAACGAACAACACGAGTCATTCGAGGTCACTGAACGTTATTCACAACTAATAACCGAATCTTGTCAACTATATAACAATGGCTACCGTTGAAAGTCCTTCATTGCTGCTGGCATTTGTAAACCTAATCTTGTATTTAAACGGAATTCAGAAAGTTGCTGCACTCTTATCCTGAGTGACTTTGAGAGGTTCTTACCTCCCGGCACAACGATTTTCTTGATTTTGTTGTCTTCTTGCAAACTCTCGCCAAACGTGTTCGTAGCTGTGACAACAAATTCATATACCTTTCCTTTTTCCAACTGAACAGGAACTTCACGAACTAAGGGATTGTCTATTACCCAGAGTTTCTTCCAGGATGACGTTGTCCCTTTGTCATTCACGGTTCTTCGGTATACTGTGTATTTTGTGATAGCTGCGCCATTGTTCTGTGGCTCTTTCCACCTTAAGGTTACATTAGTCTCCTGTGTTTGAGCAGGCAAACCAACAATAGTAGCGGCAGCTGGAACTCCTTAGACAGAATAATGACAAAAGATCTTGAACAATAACCACAATACATATCACAAAATAGTTTCAAAACCAAAACCAAAGGATTACTTGTACAAAGGCACAACACACGAACACAATCAAATAAGCCAATCGCGCACAACGCAAAGCACTTACATGCAACTGGCACCAAGCGAGAAACGCGTCAGAGAAAGGTGGTCAAATTGGTTAAGTTTGCTTGTCTCTGACTGGCTGAGAAATGCTTCAGCCAATCGTAAGGCGTTGGGATGCAAAATCAAAACAATTGCAAAATTGTCAAAAAATGAGAAAAACGTACGAGAAAGTGACACTTTTAATGAGCGCTAACCATTTACACAAACCATTCCGATAGAAAATTAATACAGCTTGCCCTGACAGGGGGCAGATGAACCTAAAACGTGCCAGTCTCAGTTCATAACAACCAAAACATAAGAACAAGCCCATAATTTCTGAAATGTGTTGGATGGAATGGTGCGTACCCTTTGACTTTCCAACTAATTAAATATTTCAGGGTTTTCAATTTAAATTGTGAGGACCCAATGCGTAACACGAAGCCCTAAATAAATACTGACCTTCAAACTTTGTCTTGATTATCTTTTGATCAGGGTCTCCCTCAAACACAAAATTCCTGGCGTAGACCTTCACCGTGTAATTGATGTCTTTGTCTAGACTTCCAAATTCGATGCTTCTTTTAGCGTTGTCGGTAATATTTTCGTTCCTTACTTCAGTTGTGCCCTTCTGCATGACAACTCTGTATGCTGTAATAGGACTGCCGCCATTATAACGTGGTGCTTCCCATCTCACTGTCAATGATGAGGCTTGGATATCGTCATCTGTGGAACTGATATGCGGCGAGCCTGGTGCCTCTAAATGAAAAGAAAGCTTTGTTTGAGTACATCAAGGGCATAGACTGATTCTCTTCACTTATTTGCCAAACCATAAACTACTTTAATATCTAAAACACAAAAGTTGGACTTTTTTGCCATCAACACCAGAAATACACTGGAAGAAGTCTGCTACTATAGAGAGTTTTCGAAGCATAAACCCAAATGACAGGAAGACCTTAGATAACAACGACCAGAGCCAGATTCAGTGACCAGCGGTCTTCGTGAAAACATAAGTTTGTTGGGGTTGCGTAGTCTCGCGGGCTCGGGAAATCTGGTTCTTGTGGTTGTTATCTAAGGATTTTCCAAATGACAAGGAAAGGAATTCGACTGCAGACAGAGAGAAGGGTTAGTGTTCGGGTGAGAACACTCGCCTTCCATTAATGTGGCCTAGGTTTGATTCTCCTCCGTGGTGTCATCAGTGGGTTGAGTTTGTTGTTGCTTTTCTAATCTGCTCTGAGTGGTTTTTGTCCAGGAACTTCGGTTTTCCCATCGAGACTATCCCATACATCCAGCATTTAACCAAGTCAAAACATACAAACACATAAACGTTTGAGCAGTGTACGGGTTCTCTAACGACAGATCTTATACATTCGTGTCACTATCTCAAGTCTGATTGGCTACAAGCATGCAGCACAGTAAGTCTTGCGTGGACTTTTTTCGCTGAGTCAAACCTACAGATTATGGGAAGCTTTAGCAACGAGGACACAATTGCAACGACGACGTCGCTTCAAATAGAAAATTGTGTTCAGTATTGCGATCGCCCGGCGATTAATTCAACTCTTTCCATATATTTCTAAAATGTGCGTTTTATCCAAGAATGAAACTGCGTGGTATGAATAACGCTACAGTAAAATTTATCATCATGTGCTGACCTTCTCCTACAGTCCAGTTATATGGTTCATTTCATGCGGTTGTTTCGCAGAGACCCACAAAGAACACACGCGCAGGGGGTGCAGAGCGATTAGCTTTGCTCGTTAAACCTGTTTTTTTTTGTGACACTTCGTTAGCAGCCTGCGTAATTAAATTGTAGGCCCTGTTGCGATGTTCAGTAAGACAGGGATTATGCAGCATTCAGTGAAATAACGTCTACCAAGATATCATTAGAGAATGCATCCCCGAACTTCCGCCAATAATTGTTTTTTAAATCAGTTATCTATTTTTAGTATTTGATTTCAAGGACATAGCTTTTCTTAACTTTAGCGCTACAAAGCCTTCAAGTGATGCAAAATTGACTAATCAGGGTCCGCTCCTCAAATCACTAGCAGGATAACCTCTCACTAAAATTACATTTCTACAAAATTATCGTTGATTGAGGGAGTTGTATGAGGTATCCGTTCTCTCCCCTAATTTTCTCATCCATCCACTCACCTATTTGATGTATAAGAACCGTCATTAAGGCGACAGGGACAAAACCATTGTCACCTGTGCAGTTGTATAGTCCAAAGTCCTGAGCAGAATTCATTTTCACATCCAAAGTGTTGATTGTATCTTTGACTGCCTTAACTTTGGTCCGATCGGGTGTGTACCAAGTCAGGGTTGGTGTAGGAACACCGTCTGATTCGCACCTTAGCTTTACTGTCTGATCAATCCACGACTGATCCACAGAAGACGATATCGTTGTAATAGTGGCCGCGTCTACCGAGAGAACAGCAAATTATGATTATGCTACAGTAAGGTAGGGAGGGGCTATATTAGCAACTACTGGTGATTGCTTTAACTAGTTAGAATAACCAACCTATTCCTGTTTCTTTACAAAAATCCAGGTGAATAACTCAAACATATAATATAAATATTCAACAAATCGATTCTCTGCTGCCGTGCGTGAATATAGTAACAGGTTACAGGTGACATCAGAATTTTGCAAAAACATCAGTGAAACACTCGCCTAAGGGCTAATGTGCCACTCTTGTTCTAACTACAGAATTGTATACAGACATGCATAAACACGTGCTACCTATAGGTAAACCCAACTGTTAATTACATGTGTTTAAATAGTTTCTTAAATAGTTTCGTCCAGTTTAAACTGTGTGGATTCCTAAAAATGAGCACTCCTTGAGATAGTAAAAGTGATAGGTCACTTTTTCATACGTAAACTTACATAAGTGTATGAAAAAATACATATTCGAATTGTTGATAATTTATTTAGTGTATATATATCATGTAAGTTAAGTTCACAGTCATACTAAAAAGTTGTTACAATATTAATTCCAAGATATCACTACAAAAATGTGCGTAAAGCAATCGTTAGTTCCTAATTACAAATGGTTTCATTTATTAAATTAGTTATTAGACAGAACAAATACAACAGTAAAGAGAGCGAAAACAGAGATGGACAAGAAAGTATCGTTAAACAACAAAGAACTTTCCGCTGATGTAAGGAGTGCTCCTATATAAAGACGTAGGTTCTTCTCTTCATGGCAGGGCTCAAGAAATGGCATTCGAACGGAAACAACAGTGGCAAGCCATGTTTTGTGCCATCACCAGACGGTTGGATCTTATGCGACATGGGAATACACTCACAGATGCTGTTAGGACTCTTAGCTTGTTACTGGAGGCAAAATATTGATTACCTTCTATTGGGTCCACCCAGGAAACACTTTTACAAGCAAACAAAAGTGGTCCTCGATAATTGAGCCCTATCTGACATTCGTTTTCTACTTACAATTCACTGTGACAAATGTGGTCTGAACTGCCTTTCCTACACCGTTGTCTGCTATACAAACATATGTTCCAGCATCACGTCTAGATGATTGTTGAAAGTGATTTACGCCATTTCCTGGCGATTGCGCCGGTCCTCCGTTTACACTCCACGTGACAGTTGGTGCAGGGTAACCAGACACATCACATCTAAGATGAATGGAATCTCGCTCATTAACTGTTGTGTTTGGTGTTAAGGAACGAATCTCTGCAGGAACTGAAAAAAGAAAAGACAACAAAGTGACTTTGAGCTATCGATAGTACAAACAATCCCCTAGGACACATTTGACTGATAACATAATACTGTATTCTATGTATATCGGGTGAATCTTATTCCTGCCGACTTCACGGGCCATTTCAATGCTTTTCAGCACTTAAAACTCATGAAGGCATAAATGAGTATAGATTTGACAGGGGTACTGTTACTGAAACACTCCATCAACAATAACGACCCAGACATGTATTTCTTGTTTTCCTTAGAAAAACAGGGAAAAAAAGAAAGAAAGAAAGAAACAACAAAAAACAAACAAACAAATAAACAAACAAAAAACAAAAACGGAAAACAAACACAAAAAACATACCCTTTATATCGAGAAGAACTGCAGCACTTTGTGTGCCGCTTCCAACAGCATTGACTGCCTCACACCTGTATTCACCACAGTCTCTTGCTCGCTGTACACCATTAATGATATGTTGATTCAAATTTGTTGGTGTGTTAATAGGAGTGTTACTACCTTTTAAATAGAACTTGTATTCAGTTACTGCTGGATTGGATCCCGTCACAAGACATGTCAAGGTTACAATGTCTCCTTGTACGGCGATATTTTGAGTTGCATTTGTCGATATTGTTGTCCCTTCGGGTTTAACTATAAAGAATTATCAATGGTATACACAGAATTAATTCTGGGATAAATGGGGCGATAAGTTACCGTGGAAGTTTGGAAGCAATGGCATGTATCCTTAAAGATGAAATTGCAAGGAAGCTAGCAAGCAAGCAAGCAAGCAAATGGAGGTAGTTACTAACTTTGTTAGGTAGGTAGGTTAGACTTAAGTTGGAAAACAACTGATAGCGTGGCGTCTTCATTTACCGATGATCAAACCAATGACAAGTCCATTTTTCTATAACATCTTATAACGCCACATAGCTCTGTTGACCGAAACGATGACCTCCACTCATTCGTTTTTCGAAATGCCACCGGCAACAGCCCTTCGCCAGAAAGCACTAAGTAGGCTCAAGTTCAAAGTTCACAAGGCACAGAAGGTAAGGGTTCGATGACACTCAATCCCAGCTTATGTCTGTTCTCCGCTTGTTATAGTAATTTTATTTTTAGCCTTCATCATAACTTCACTGCAATTATGAATCGAAAGAAACGTTCACGTTACGAATTTCTAATTGCTTCACCAGATTCTCGTATTCTCTTTTCGATCTTTCAGACTGGCATTACCGTAAAACTGACTCTCACGAATGCAAATCGATCTAAGTGTAGCGGTGGAATCCGTGGAAACCACGGCACACGGTTAACAAACGTTAGACGTTCTTCTACTAAAATGAGCGCGGGATGGCTCCGCAACTTTTACTTCGCGCCAAAAAGACAGACAAACTCTTCCAAAGACTACAGGGGTCCAATTACGATACAATGCGCCAGTACCCAACTGCGTGACCCACGTGTGCACGAGTAACGCAACACAACTCTTCTACATAAGCTTTATCCTGGTTGATCCTCACCGCTGTAAGGGGACAAGCATCCTCATATTCTTGACATTTACTGATTTGTACTTTAGTTTTGTACGTGAGACGTTGCGGCCAAATGTTTTAACTGATTATCACAGATGATGGATGGAACTTTGCATTGATGTGTAGAAGAGCCTGTGAGTACGAGCCACTTTTGCAATTTATTCCTCTGAACTTAGCTTAAATCGCACGTTGCGATAAGAGCTCAAACGAGAGAAACTTTGTGCCGTCAGATTTATTACACTAATGAAAGCTTATGATTGCAATTATTTGTATTCTTAAGGTAAAGGGTCGTTGTTTATAACTAGCGAGGTAAGAGCTTTTGAATGATCCGTATTCTCAAGAACTGACAACTGAAAGTCTTCGGTAAAATTCTCGAGTTCACCGCTAAGTTTTGAGCACATTCCAGGATCCCAAAAGTTCCGATCAGAAAATTTTGTAAAAGTTCAATTTCCCCGATATTATTTCATATTTGTTAGCTACTTGCCAAGTGAAGTTGATGGAAGAATTATGAGCGAAATCTATTTCTGGATGAAAATTGAATATGAGGATCTTAGGGAGAGTCGCTCTTAATTAGAATCTATTTGTTAGATGCATTAGGTGTCCCGCACAAAATACCTTGGCTATTCAGTTGAGCTACCTATAGATTACTTTCACACGTGAAGAAAGTTTACTTATATACGCAACCTCCGGATTAGATCACCACTGACCGACAGACTGGGCTACAAGGGAAGACGAGAGCAGGCCGTGGGCATTTAAGATATCAGTTCGTGGCAATTAAACACGTACAAGCACAGTGAAAGAGTAAGTTGAATCAAGAGAAAAAGTAACTATGAAAGGGTAATTTGCGGTGCTGGAAATCCCAGGAAATCCATCTGAGCATTAGCCATAGTATGGAGATGGACTCTGGACGCAATCACCGTTGCTCTACTGACTATCCGGAGGTCGTGGGTTCGGTTCCCACCCTGGGGCCCGTTTCTCGAAAGTCCCGAAAAGTTTACGGGCCCGAAAAGGAACTTGTAAAACTACGATCCGCTTATTCTGAAAATCTAGTCTTTTAACCTGATTTCAAGATAAAAGAGAGCAAACTAATTGCAAAGTTTTGTGGCTTAAAACGTGTTTCGTTTCAAGATACGGAGGCAATTATGGCTCCCGAAATACACCCGAAAAGTATCGGGGCTTTCGAGAAACGGCCCCCTGGTCAGAGATTTTTCTCTTTCCTTCAGTGGGGCCATCTCCATACTAGGGCTAATGCTCCGATCGATTTCCTGGGATTTCTAGCACTACAAATGACCCTTTGATAGTTCATTCTTAATTTATCAACAGTCATGCAGGTGCATGTGTCATACTCCTGTAGATACAGTCCGTATCAGATGAATACACATACGTACTGTCAAGTAGTCCCTTATGTTTGCCAGGGATAGTGAAGTAGCTCAGTGAGACGTAGTTTTGCATTCCCTCGCATGTTCTGCCCGCTTTAATATCCCAAGAAAGAAAATAATCGGGGACTACTCAAAGAGCCTAAAGCATAAAGGACACACCAATGTTACAATCAAACTGGTTTATTTGCAGTATACTTACAGTTAACCGCAATGATGAACAGTTTGTCTTTGCTTGCCATGGAATTGTTGGCTCTACATATGTATTGTCCTGCATCTGCCCTGTTGATTTTATCAAAGGTCAGTTGAGCGGTTCTGGAGCCAGAACTCTTCACTTGATCTTTGAAGATCCACTTCACATCTGGACTTGGCGTCCCCGTTGCTTCACATGTCTCGGTAACAGCACTTCCTTCGTTGAAATTTTTTCTTGCTGTCAGTGGGCTTGTGATGTTAGGTGCCCCTGAAAATTGAAGACTTGTTGTGAGAGTGAGGTTGTTTAGAACATCTCATAACCAACAATAATGAATGTTCCTCCACTGATCCTCTATTAAATTCAACCTTGACAACATGCACTCTTATCACATACTGTATTACTACAGCACTATCCGATTTTTTTAATAAAGTCTTTTTTCTCTCTCTCAAAAGAATTGTCTCAGCGTCCTTTGTGTTTCCGATTTGTACAAAATCAGAAACATAAATGACGCAATGAGAAAGTGGGTACAGAACCCAAGTGCCGCAAAGTTCCCAAAGGTGAAATTGAACTACACGTACTCAATTGCACTGCCCTTGCCCTGCACATGATAGCACCCTGCAACTGAGAAGTCAACTGAAGGAAGTTGCATGTACATGTCACATGTAAAGGTCATTTTCACATCCACATCGTTCTCGACTGGGTCTATAACATCTCTTAAGTATCTACTTTGCAAAGTAGCACTGCTTGAATGTAGTGCAATCCCATGGTCATAGTTCAAGCCTGATGTTTTTTCTTTTTTTTTCTTTTAATCTACTTTACAACTGCTAACTACTAGCTTCACTGTGATAGCACATTTAGCTTATCACATCTACATTTCATATAAAGCAGTTCAACATAGAGATCTGAGATCAAACAGGAAGTTTAATAAGCCACTATGCAAAACACATCGTTTTAAAACAGTTTCGTTTCAAGCCATTGTAACTAGAGGAATTTTCGTTTTTTTTAAGCACTTTCTTAATTTACTACATATGACTGTACTTTAAATTGTTAATATATTCGTAGATGTGTATTGATTATTGTAAATTTTAATACTTGTAATTCAGTCGCAAGACTTCAAGGAGTTTTATTTAATAATGATTTAACTAACTAACTGACTAACTAACTACTTTCTATAATGGTTCCCCTCTTATGGGAATTTATTATAGAAAGTAGTTTACTTTTAATCTGCATTATTGATTTGCCAAATAGCTCACGAGAATTACGTTTCAAAATCTTTGCCGATGATACAAATGTATTTGCATCCGCAAGGGACCTTAAATCACTCGAACAATTAATGAACTCTGAACTAGCCAAAGTGAAAAGATGGTGCGATGTTAACAAGCTGTCTCTCAATAGGGGTAAAACAAATTACATGATCATCAAATCCACAAAAAAAAGGATATCCCAGTAAATCTTAACATAAGAAATAGCGACGGCTCCTTTTATTTGCTAGAACGTAAGCAATGTATAAAATATCTAGGTGTTATGATTGACGAGTCTTTAAGCTGGAAACACCACATCTCTTTTGTCTGTTTCCGTATATCTCGAAACACTGGAATAATATTGAAATTAAGGTATTACCTCTCAATTAAACAACTAAGACAAATATACTATAATCTAATCTATCCTTATATTTCTTATGGCATATTAGCTTGGGGAAGTGTATACAAAACACATATGAGAAACATTCAAGTGAAACAAAATCATATTGTAAGATTAATATACATATTTTTTTTTGCCAAATCATTTGGTAGTGAAACAGAGAAAGCCAAACCTTTGCTAAATCTACTAGGCGTTTTAACAGTTAATAATATTTATCGTCTACAAGTTTTGAAATTCTTGCATTCATGGCATAAAGGCCTCCTGCCTGAAGTGTTCGACAACATGTTTCAACATGCTAGTAATATACATGCATGGCTACAACACAAGATATGCAGCCAAGCATAATCTTTATAAGCCGACCGTACGAACTAATGTAGGTAAACAATTAATTTCTTTCATAGCAACCGATATTTGGAAAGAACTTCCAGCTCCTTTAAAAAAACTCATACAAAGTGTGTCTGCCGTTTTCCGAAGCAAATTATACGTTATTTACTGTCTGAACAACGAATGAACTAATTTTCTTTTATGTTGATCACGTAACATACGTTAACATGTTACATGCAAATAAGTTCTTCCTTCCTTTTGCTTTTTGCTTTTTTTTTCTTTTCACGTGCTATCTAGAACCTAAATTACTCAGGGAGCTAGCAAGATAACCAAATGGTTCATTTAGCTTCCTTGCTTGCACGTCATTTTCACTAATAATTAATTAAATTCTATAAATTTCCTTTACAAGATAGTAAAGATCAACCAGGTACACCAAAAAAAGCATAATAAAGATTACTATTATTATTATTATTATTGGGATGTAACACTAACTCACAATTCATGTGGCGGCTGGGTTCCCTGTTACTTCTTTTTCTGCTCTTTTGAGGTCATGTGACCTGCTCACTAGCAGCGAATCCAGTGTATTTGAAGCCGATTCACTCTGAGTTACGAAGCGTAATTTTGCGAGAGTTTCGGTCATTTGGCGTTGTTGGAGGTCGCATTCTCCCTTTGTTGATTGTCAAGTAGAAGTGGCGCAATAAACAAAAAAGCTTCGTCAACCGAGTGAGTTTGTTCGTTGCATTACAATTTTTTTTTGGTAAAGCCCTTTCAAACAGCTCATTTACTTCCGTTAACCCTCTTTTTGTGGATAATAATTACCAAATATTCCTTGAGCCCATGCTGGATACGAGGTGGTAAAATTAATAGCCAAGGAGGTGCGAGGCTATCTTGGATCCGACAAGCGCGAATGGACTTATTTTTCTTTTAATCATGCTGCTGTTAATTTTTTATTGCGAAAACTTGACTTTAAGTTAAGGTAAAGTGATCTGCCGGACTCAATTTCTATATAAGATCAAATGCAAGATATCCGCGATCAAATGAGCCAACGAGACAGCTAGAAATGAATTATCTCAGCTGGTTAAAAATTCAATAAAAACTATATTATATCCAATGCACAGCATCTATAAAGGTACTTATCGCATTCTATAAGCAAACTTGATTAAAGACAGTTCTTGTGTACGATGTTTACTTTTATGCAGCCACTTGTTTGTTTTCAAGAAACATCGCTCCAAAGGCCTAAACAAAAATATTGAACGGGTGTTGGGCAAGTGTTGGAATAAACAAAAACGAAGTTGTGCAGACGCTGTAAAAACAGCTCCAACATTGGGCACAGGTAGCAATACCCAGACCATCCTGACGCCTGATGTGAGTATGCCTGCATGATGCAAATGTTCGACGAAGTGTTCAAAGCGCTTCAACTCCATTCAACATTTTTGACAACTAAGGAAATGTTGAACGAAGGTTCAATGAAAGTTTAAAACAAGTTTTAATAAGTTTGATTCAACTCGCTTTCAGCAAGGTTTCAACATTTTTTACACTTTCAACAATGTTGAACGACCCGTTCAAGCGCTTCTGACTTTGCTTCAACAAAGCGTTGAAGGTTTTCGAAACATCAGTCCGTACCATCAATGACAGTCCTTCTCAGGGCTACACTCACCCGGGCGATTGTACTTCCTTAAACTTTAAACTGCTGGATTTCTGTCGAACCAAAGATTGAAACGGTTTATTGTGCTTTTCAAAATATGCGACTCTCGAGCTCAAATTTCAATCAACGGTTTGGTTTTTCACTGCCATCAAACACATTAGCGGACCGGGTCGAACGCCACATCGCGCTTTGTAATTGATGGACTTCGATCCACTTTATTGGTGTCTGTTTTAAACGGCCAGTCAACTGTCACCATGTACACAATTGATGGCTGTAAAAAATGAAAATGTCAGCCTGTTTTCGAAAGGCACATTAGCCGGCCCTAAACGTTAACCCGCGCAGGTTCTAGAATGTGTTGGCTAGATTATTCTATACTCAATGTATTAATGACAAGGTTTCACATTGTTCATGTCTAAATCTGCATGACCTTGCCCAACAGTGAAGTCCCTGCATTTTCCGAGTAGGGCTTTCCATTAGTCTTGTTCTTGCAAGCTTTTGATTAGATTTTCATCAGTTGCTTGTGTGGTCGTAATTCTTCAGAGTACCTTAAGAACAGAATTCTTAAGATTGTCTTTTCAAGTAAGTCGGGGGTTCTCCTGCTAGGCCGGTAAACGCAAACATGGTTACTGGTTGGATAGATAGTTACGTGAATTAGAAAAATAACACGTTAGCCGCCTGGCAACGGGCGAAGGAAGAACTGAAAAGGAAATCAGAGCCACAGGCAGGAATCGAACCCACAACCTCGGTAACATCAGTCGCATGCTCTAACCACAGAGCTACAAGAACTCCTGATGAACTTGGTCGTTTATCCAGGCTCCCAAACAAAGTGTCCCAAATGGAATATAAGCTCGACAATCTGATGTGATTGAGCATAACAATGCACTTATGCATGATGGTGATGGTGTAATACATCCGTGACAAAGACGACCCGCCATCCGCGGAGCAAGGGGCCAAGGGACAGCTGAATGTTTCAAAACAAGGTTCATAAGGCTTAGGTGTTCCTCTTAAAAGTGCAGACCTATGAAGTTTGTATTTTGTGTATATACTTGTGAGTGAAAAAGAGATTGCATGAATTCTTGTTTGCACTTTCAAAATAAAGTCTTTATTTGTATATTTCACTTGGCGTCATTTTTAATGTATGATTTGTTTTACCTAATAATGGTTCCACAAAATCTTTTACAAAACAATATTTATTACTGAAGTTGGTTTTGCTGGATATCGTAAATTATAAAGACCTCTAGTCTGTGTTATTCAATATCTGATAACACCGACTTCAATCTTTATTTACAATATCCCGCTGATCGTCGTATCCAATAACTGCTTAGTATCGGTTTGAACGAACACCAAACTACCGGGTCAAGCACTAGAGGACCAGATCTCACAGCCACCACCAATTTCAGTAGCTGTAAAATATTACTCATGCATCACTTTAAATCTCACCTACTGATAACCTGTGATCCTCGAAGTACACCTCATAAAATTATAACAATTTACCCACCTCTAACTACCAAAAATACTTTGTCGACGACTGGCACATCAAATCCTAAGGTAGTTGTTAACCTGCAGCCATACCATCTCTCATCACTTTTTCTAATGGAGGAGAGCGTAAAGATGGCCTGTCCATTTGATGGGGAACCTGTGCGATGTCCAGTCACACGTCCAGAGTATGAGGGCACATTATATGGTGTGACATCTCCAGTTGCCCCTATCTTTATAAGCAGTCCATTTGTATCATCAATATCATCTGTGTTCTTTTTCTTTAATCCCCATTCCACAACTACATCTTTATCCGATGAGAAGGTCCAGGTGAAATTCAAAGAAGATCCAACTGAACCTGTGACAGTTGTTCCATTATACTGAGGCGTCGTAAACTGTAATAAACCGTTAACTGAAGAAGGAAAAGGCAAAACCAGAACAAAAATAAAAAACAAAACACAAAACTTAAAAATAAGGAAGAAAGAAGAAGAAAAAAGAAAGATTAGATCATCCGAACTAGTAATTGGAAGGCCAATTGGTTAACTACAGTTACGAGGAATTGGATTTTTCTTTCCGAGTCTTCTCGCGTCACGTGCACCATCAATAAATTCCTCACTTCAATATTACCCATACATTAGAGAGCTCACGAAACGACGACGCCGACGGCAACGAGAACGCCATAAAACAATAGGTTTAAGGTGATGTTACACGAGCCGATTTTTAACGCCGATTTTTAGCGCCATTTTTTAAGGCTGATTTTTAATCCATATTACACGAGACAAGTTTTGAAGCAACATTTTAGCCCAGGCTCCTGCGCGACAAATCCCGGGCGACAAATATGGCGGACAATGAGTTTTCGGTTCTCCGTGGTGCAGTCTGGGACGATGTTGCGTTAAAAGTCAGCACCGGGGGGTGTTACACGCGCCAACACCAACAAAATTCGGGCAACAATGTTGCTTGTTTTCGAGTCGCTTTCATAAACCTGCAACATGTTGCCGGAACAAAATGTGGCGTTAAAAATCGCCCTGTGCGCCATGTTACACGAGACAACTCTTAAGGCAACAACGTTGGGTTAAAAATCGGCGCCAAAAATCGGTTAGTGTAACATCACCTTTGGGGAGCAAAAACAATGACTCTGCACGTGCGTTTTACAATTTGATGCATTTGTTTGCCAAAATCTCCTCAATAATTAATGACGTGAAATGACCAAATTACGATTCTTTGGAGGACGTTAGCACACGTGGATTCTCTTAGTCGAGGTCGTCGTCGTGGTCGTCGTTTCGTAACCTCCCTATTGTACAGGGACGGCGGAGCCGGGGGGGGCTAGGGGAGCTTTAGCCCCCCCTTCCCCTCCGCCCCAATTTCAAGCCAAAAATAAATACTTGAAAACTGAAAGTAGCATTTCCGAGCTTCAAGATTCCAAGACCTTCTGGGGAAGGTTTCCCCCAGACCCCCCTACAGGTGGTAAGCCCCCATTTAAAATATACTCCGCTATCCCTGTTGTACCATATTTTTCGATAATTCAACAGCATGCGTTGGGGGGTAAAAAGGGGATCAACTGAAAGACACCCCCCCCCCCTCCAAAAAAAAAAGACCACTGATTAACTCATGTATTTATGGACTTATCTATTGTTATCCTTTGTGTGGTCTCGGCTGCCCGAAAGAACCCTTCCTCGGTCTGTGCTACCCTGATTGACTTCATTTTTGTCCTATTTCTTCGTACTACCTACATGAAGGTAGTCGACACAATTTGTAGAGCGACTTGTCTCGCATTGGCAGATATACAACAGGGGAAACAACTCTTCGTTTTGAACAGTTCGAATCACTTACCCGAGAGGAGACGGCCGGGAAATAAATATTAAAATGGGCATTTAGCAGTTGAAGGCTTATGCAAGGGAGATAAAATGGCTCTTACTACTTACATGAGAAACATACAGAAAAAATAAGATATTGCCAGGGTTTGGCTCGTGTTGGAGTTCCGATCCCACTGAAATTAATCAAACTTCCAACCGTTGTACTGGCGGCTGGCCTTTGATACCTGGTTATTAACCCCTCAGAACTTTAACATACAGCAATGGCTTTCTTCAGTTACTACGCTTGATAATTGAGGCCATGACCTTCCACTGGCTCACGGCTTCATCTACACCTACTCATGTCCGGTCTAAGAGCCTAACGCTCGAAGCACGCAATCGAAAGTACTACACAATTTTTTACGGAAACTTAAGTTAGGATGATTACATTAATGTTCTCCACACTGCTCACTCGATCACGTGAAACTGGCTTAATGAAAAACAATCACAACCGTCCAGTTCCCGGGTACCGAATGTTTGCTTGTGAGTTTACACGGAATCATGTTATGGGTACATGAGGAGAGGGGCTGTTTGAGTTTTATAATTAGATCGTAAACGACTCTTCGCCTCTCATTACGATGATTGCGAGTTTGGCCTTCGCTAGCGTAAATAAAGTCAGCTTTACGTGGTACAATCAGTGCCTTTCAGCTTCGTTCACTTTCGTTTCGTCTCGAAGATACGATGTGACTGTTCAGAAGGCCATCCTGGTAGCTCGTACACGAAATCATAAGCCGGAGTGAACCGATATTCATTCACTTCTATGGAACATGCTAAATTTAGATCTAGATACCAGCTCGATCAAACTTATCATACAGCACAGCTCTACTCTCAAACGTTACAGGCAATGTTACGTTATCAAGCCACGACCATCTATTCGAAATGTCTCACGTATGATGTATTTTCGGGTTCTGTCTGCACCTAATGGCTTGTTTGTGCTTGACTAATAAAGGAGAAAGTTATACATACCTGAATACCGAAGCAAGAGTAAGTTTACAACAATGAAGCTGACTTCAGTGGATACAGAAAATGGCGTCAGAAGAGTCATCTCGTTGACCGGTGAAACAGCTCAGTAGATACAGGCATCAGTCGTAATTTCTTCACTGCGAAAAAGTGAGTACTACTCCAAACCACGGAAGTTAAGCGGAAGTTGTACTATTATACGCAGGAACGTCACGCCATCAAAACGCTATGCAATGGGTCATGAGCCTTCACTAAATATATTACATTTCTGGCTGATTTTTACTAAACCAATTCGTCTACCCGATGAAGGAAACAAGTGAACACACAACGTTCGTTGATTGAAGTGCCAAGTACCACAAGGACCGTAAGAAAACTATACTACACCGCACGTTGTTTTAGCACAGCGCTCCTTTCGTCATAGTTGGTCAAGTTAACTAAGGAGACAATGCAATGATCATGTTGATGATTCTACATACAGTCCGAATTTTTAAAATAGTGCTATCATGTCCCACCACTTCCTAGGAGTTTTACCTGATGCAGTGTCACGATGGAAACAACCACGAGCCTTTTCACAAAGTCTGAAATCTTACTTTGTTACGGTATAGGTTACACTGAACAGAGTAGCCTCTTTGTCCCGGGCGCACTACCCGCTGTTATCCAAGGTTTGTCGGTACGGCGGACTTTCGCGAGACGAAGAGGCGAATAATTATTGATAATAGTCGTAAGCGTCGAGTGGAACCTAGGCCTTGGCGGATTGTACTCCTAAAAGTGGCATATTATGCTACTGGCAGTGCTCGAAACTTTGCCAAATTATGCCAAAATTATGCCAGAATTCCCAAATTATGCTCCTGGTTTCCGAAATTATGCTCACAAAATGACGTAGATTCTGTACATATAGGCGTGCAATAACGACACCAAATTATTATGTTTTTCAAATAAGCTGTTGTTGTAAATTTATTTGTGTTTTATGGCAGTTTTCTCGGCCCTCAGCTGTCCAAATTAGCTGCTCGCATCTCTGAACCGTTTGTAAAATGCCTTCAACGACCGCTTAACGATCACACTTGTATATGCTGACTGAACCAAACCGGAATATAGTGCTCTCTTGATTTGAACTAACTCAAACTATAGGGAACTATAACGTCGCATCGATCTCGATGCGCTTTCGAAGTCGTGAAACCATATCGATGTGAAACCGCGTTCGTGTAAACGCAGCCGAAAATTACTCTCTCATGGCGGGGAAGTTACTCACATTGGTCCTGCGCACCACACTATAGATACGCAATGTGTATATACAATAGAGCCATTGCTTTTGATAAGCTTATTGTTTTATGGCGTTCTCGTTGTCGTCGACGTCGTCGTTGCTTAAGTTCCCTAATGACAAAAGTATTATTTTATAACATGTTATAACGCTACATTGCTCTGTTGACCGAAACGATGACCTCCACTCAGTTTTTCGAAATGCTTCCAATGAACAGCCCTTCCCCAGACAGCAGTAAGTAGGCTAAAGTTCAAAGTTGATAAGGCACAGAGGTTGCTGAAGCAGATGTTGGATGACACGTCACCCCAGCTTATGTCTGTCATGTGCTTGTTGTGGTAATTTTATTTTGAGCCTTCATAATTGATTGACTTTAAAGAACTGCCATTGTGAATCGAAAGAAATGTTCACATTACAAACTTCAAATTTAATTTAATGCTTCGCCAGATTACCATATTCTCTTTTCGATCTTTCAGACTAGTTGATCTTCACCGTAAGGGGACAAAGGTCCTCCTAGTTTTCACATTTACCTGATCTGCA
The DNA here is from genome assembly GCA_014634185.1 of Astreopora myriophthalma. Taxonomy (NCBI): domain Eukaryota; kingdom Metazoa; phylum Cnidaria; class Anthozoa; order Scleractinia; family Acroporidae; genus Astreopora; species Astreopora myriophthalma. The sequence continues at coordinate 401,610 of BLFK01000199.1, forward strand.
TGTAAATTTTGTATGTGAAACGTTTGAGTGTCGAAACAAACGTTTGTACTGCATTTGATATCACAAACAATGACCATGTCGACTTGTAGAGTATATGGGTATTTTAAAAGGATTAAACATGAGCGAAAAGGATGTATTATGTGTTTATTATGTGTTTTGTTACTTACTTATGTGTTTTTTACTTGTTTCAATTAAAAAAAAAGACAAGTGGGAACTGCAAGCTTTACAAAATGTGACGTAACAACGAATTCGTAATCGGAGGGAGTAGTCATGACTTACTGCTGCTGCCTTTGTTTTATTCTTCAAACTGAAGGGAAAATTTATAGGAACACGATAAATGTTTTTAAACACAGAACCAGATTATGCAAATTGGCCGCTAATTGGTCACAAAAGGTCAAAAATCACCTTTCAGCTTCGACTTAACTTAGAAAACCTCGTTCGAAATTGCTTTTAAAGCTAACAATGACCAACAATGACCACATTATGAACGGGGGGAGGGGAGCGGGTCAATATTTTACAAAATGATAGGCCACACCAGACACGGTTCAGACAGCAGTCCAAAAGCCACGACTCTTTATTTATTATTACTGTTATTTGTATTGCGCACTTTCTGTGAGGTTAGCACAAAACTCAACAAAGTTGCTACAAGAAAATCTCAAGAAGTATAGTGTCAAGTCTTTTGGATCTGATAAGCTTTATGAGGACAAATCGATGAAAATAAAAATCAATTATAAAATCACTCAGTGCCCGAGACAAGCGAGACTCCTTAGTGTAATAATTGACAACTGACTAGATCTTCACATATCAGCCAGAGTTGTGTCAAAGCCAGACAGCGGATTTGGGTAATCAATAGGATGAAGAATCTACTACCACAGAAAGCCAAGTTACAAGTTTTCAAATCTGCTAAATTTTCGCACTTGACATATTGCCAGAAACTGTAACACTTTGCTCGAATATCGTACTTAAGGATAGAATGACTTCAAGAAAGGAAGCTGAGTATGGTCTTTCACATCACAAGGAGCTCAAGTGTGTTACCCCCTGCCCGGCATTTTTTAGCTGACTTATTTGTCAAAGATGACGGTAAGATTATACACTCGCGCAACTCGAATTGTTTTTTTTTTTCAAATAGTACCCTACAAAAACTATGAGATAAGCGGAGCATTCAGTGAGGTAGGTATTTGGTTCCGTTCAGGAAAGGAACGCCTCATCACTATCCACCTTTGAAAGGATAATGAATTGTAAGAATCACTTGACATTTTGACAAATGGGAATCTTAATATCTTAGATTGTAAATTATTTTCTCGTAAATCCTGTGAAACAGTTAACCGTGATTTTTTTTTCTATAAATGAGGGAGGTGAATAGGCCAACGGATCGGCGGATTTTGGAAATATTTTTGCCCGGATTTGGGATTCAGAGCGAAATTTTAACGGAATTTCGGATCCTTCAACTCCAGCGGATTGCGGTTTTCATCCTTCTTTCTGGCCTGGATTATGGATTTTGCCTGTAATAAAGTTCGGATTGCGGATCTCGCCGATCTTGTTCGGATCGTAGATCTCTCAAATGAAAAATGCAAATATTGAGCGGATTCGGATTTATGGACTTCCTTTAACGGATCGACGGATTTCGTTGCTAAATCCTAACAGATCAGTGGATTTGCACACCCCTATTCAACCCCCTCATAAATTGATACATTCGGCGTATTAATAAGTTCGTACATTAGAATCAATTGTTTTGCAGAAGGCGCCCGGTGCAAATTACCTTGACTATTTCGTTGAGCACCCTATAGAATATTTTGACACGTGAAGAAAGTTAAACTCCTTACTCAATGTACTTACTTTACAGTCTGAAATGAATTAATTAAAAGAATGAAATTCGAATCACGGACAAACACAATAGTAAAGTGGGTCAAAGTGTCACAATAATCCCTCATCACGACTTTAGTCGAAACAATTGTTTCTTTCTTCGTCTAATTAAAGATAATAACAATGACCGTAAAA
>BLFK01000200.1:0-23253 GCA_014634185.1 Astreopora myriophthalma
TTTCTTTTTGTTAATTTTGGCCACTTTCGTTAAGCAGGTTATTTCACGATCCATGGTTGTTTGGAGCAATCTGACCTTATAGCTTTAGTAAAGATAATATAGCTAGCAGTGCGTGAAATGTCACTGCGGTGATATTTTACTCACTGCTAGCTCAATTTGTGTACGTTTTAAAAATAAATAAAGTAAATAAGTGCATTTTGCTGGGTGCTGGGAGGTCCGGGGAGAGGGGTAAATGAAATCTGAAAATCAAATCAAACATTGCCGATGTTCGGATAAACCAACTATTCAGTTTGCGTGTTTGCTTTTTGTTTGTTTGTTTGTTTATTTGTTTGTCTGGAACTCACGACAAAGTAAAATATAGGTAGCAACAGGCTTCAATGTAAGTCTTTGGTGTCGTCAAATACTGCATAGAACTGAAGAGGTACAAGCGACGTGAGATTAAGAAGGGAAGTGGAAAAGAAGACTTTAAGTGGCGGACAGAAGACTGGAAGGAGTGCTCTGTGTCCTGTGGAGGCGGTCAAAGAAACAGAAAAACGTATTGCGCCGATAAGAATAACACTAAAGTGGAAGTCTCTTTTTGCAAAAGTATGTAGTTCTTCAACTTATGATTTGGAATATTAAACGTTTTATTAAATTGTCAACCTCGTATAGTGCATTTCTCGCGTTCTCGTTGGCTTGCAGGATCTTGGTTATCAGTCAGTTATACCTTGCTCTTTCGACGGCAAGTCAGGTATTGTTGATAAAAAAAAAACGGAAGGTTGCAAATTTAATAAAACATTTCTCCCATTCCCCCCAGTCGGATAGTTACGAAAATGGTTATAGACCAGACAGCGCGCGCTACGCGCCCGGTCAGCTGTTTATCACCTCTTATCCAACGTGAGTTCTTGGAATACTTGTTGAATTAAAATGTGATCATCGCGGTTACCGAGGCAACTTAAGCACTCACAGAGAAGCCTGAAAAGTCCTGAACGGGACTCGAACTTATGGCCGTGCGCTGCCAGTGCTCTACCAACTGAGCAATCAAGCCAATTGTGAGCCGGTCACTGGCGGGTTCGTGTTATATATATAGGTTATGAATAAGGGTTGTTTTAATCAGTGAACTTCTCTTTACTCTTCCATAGAAGATCCACCGTTGGCTTGGAAAGACTGCAACACTGAACCATGCCCCTCTCCTTACAAGTGGCATTTAGGAGACTGGGGAGAATGTAGTAAAACGTGTGGAGGGGGAATTAAACGACGGACAAAAATATGTGCTGGGAAGGATATGGTGGCTTCGTCCTGGGAATTATGTAAAGATGAGGCGCCCGTCACAAAGAAGAAGTAAGTCAACGAAGCAGTATAAGGTGTTTGCCAAGGCTTCTTTTCATCAGTCTGGGACCCTTAACGACTTGTCGGGGCTTTCTAAAGGGCTAGTTAGCCGTAATTCTGGTTTAACATTGAGCAATGTAGCTAGTTAGCCTGGAGAAACACTAATCGTGCCTCGGAACAACACTCGGACCCCGTGTTGAACTCCATGAGTTGAAATGAAAGTGTTGGATTCTGGGTGGTAATTTGTAAATTATATTAGCCTCGAGGTCAAGAATATGCAACAAACTCGTTTCTTGTATTTCGACAGACTAAGGTGAGCCTCGTTTAAATCATACTATACACCTATCAGTATATCGAAAAATAACTAGTCTGTTAGTCAAACAATATAGCAATGTATTTTATGCCATCATACTAGGTGCAACACCGACCCCTGCCCGAATGTTTAAGACTCATGTACCATCACCACCTACTTTGGAAGGTGAGTAAAAGTAAATATAGGAATAAGAAATATGAGAAAAAATATGTATATTGGAGACAAAAAAATGTTACGTTTATAGTTGGTAGTACACGTACAACGAAAGGAAATTGAGGAACAGTCTTATGAAGGACCTAGAGCTTGATCACAAAACTCTCCATTCCCTGAACCCACCTACCACGATGCGACTTTCTTGCGGCATTATTGGCCCAAAAAGCGTACTGGTAAACCAAGAAATATATGCGTTTCTTGGCCAGCTTTCGCAACATTAATCAGTGTTTTAGTGGCATTATAAATAACAATTAAAGAAAGAACAGCGTATTCTTCGAATAGCAAATACTTTAGTCATCGATCGCGAGTAAGTACAACTTTTTCCCTCTTAGCTTATTCCTAATGTAAACGGAGACTACGTTCGCTGGCTCTTTCTCCATATTGATAATTTCATCGGGGCATGCGCGTGCTATTAATCCACCCAGCTGTCTCCAACGAATGCTCGTAAAACATGTAGCAATCGTTATATAACAATTTTTGATTAGACTGGAGTTGAATTATCCCCTGACCCAGTCCACTCTCCTGTAGAAGCCGAACTTCCCGAAATGCCGCAGGAGGAACTCGGAGGACTAGGTGTGCTTGACATAGTGTCGGACAAGCTTCCGTAAAAAATGGCATGGGTGCATGATCCACACAACCTCTGAAGAAGGAAGTCCAAAGTTCTTTTTCGTCTTTTTATCTCCTCTTTCATTCCCGTGGTTATTGTCTGTATTAGATACATCCTCATTTTCTTCATCCTTATCCTTGCTATTTTTTATTGTTTTAACGATAAAGTGAAGTCTCGGCTCGTTGCTATAGGATACCTTTTCGGCGCTCACTATGCCATGTTTGTCCATTGACAAGTACCATCCTTTCCCATCCGTGTCAGAATGGCATGTGCGAAAGATGTTGAAGAAGTTCTTGCCAAAAAACTCACGAAACACGCATTCCTTCCTCTCAGCCTCCTTTGAACAAGTGAGAGAAAACCCACTTAATAGCATTCGACTGAGCAGAACTACTACAAGGTAATTACTACTACTGCAACAGGAGCCGCGCAAACAGTATACGTAACTGCAATACGTTAACATCAGCAGAGGCCTCACTAGCACTAAAAAAAAAACTATATAAACTAATATATGGCATTAACGGAAACTGAGTAGCGGAAATAACTTCTAGTTCTAGTTGTTAATAATTATATAAAAAATAACGATATAAGTAAATAAATGCACACAGAAATACACAACGTTAGAAGGATGCAATGCCGTTTCCAGGGTTTCCCTTCTTACCGTCCTCTTTCACGCTCCACGAGACAAAAATGAACAAGAAGACGGGTTAGCACTAACTTGTTGCCGTGGCTCAAAATGAACTTAAGCATCCTCCGTAAATATACATAACGGAAAATAACTTTTAAAGTTGACAGGAACTTAAATAAAGATGAAAATGTTTAGAAGAAGTGTAAGCGTCTCGAAACCGTCCGGATCATTCGTTATAGTACCTTAATTAACAACAAAACAGAAAATATATATAAGAAAAGGGCGTTTAAATAGAGCTACACATAGCAATAACTGAAAGCTGACTGTTTCAAATCGCTGTGTAGGCCTAAACGCTGCAGGTCAGCGCTAAGATCATAAGTGCCGCATATTGTCAGCCTTTTCGTTGAACTTGAGCTCTATTCTGTCAGTTTTCTACCTGATTCGATCTTGGTTTTCCTTTCATAGCGGCACGCTAGTCCCAAAAAGATTAGGGATATTACATAATCTAATTATTTATGTGAATAGGCCAGGTGTAGGTCTCCGATACACACGGGACATAACAGCTTTGTTGGAGCATGCTGGCCATTGGAGGGAGCTTGTTCGTCGCTCTCGGGAGTTCTACCCGCGGTAACTAACTAATCTAATTGTGAAGAGAGTCCACTTTGAACCATTGAAACAAGTGTTGGGCAAGGAGGCGGCGTGGAGTAGTAGTTAAAGCGCTGGTTTTGCAAGTTGGTAATATAGTCCTGGGGGCTCAACCTGTTTTCCAAAGTCGTGAAGAGTTTTCGGGCTCGAAAAGCAAGCGTTCTAGGTACGATACGCTTATTCTGGAAAGCTGGTCTTTTAAAGAGTGTCCAAGACCAGTAAAAACAAAATTTTGGGTAAAAGGTAGTAAAGGTAAAACATTTCCCTTTTTAAAGATACAGAGGGATTTAGGGCACCACGAAATATTCCAGAAAACTTTTGGTGGAGTTAACCGGGACAAATGCTATGTTAACGTATAGTCTTTCATGGGCTAACCCACTAACCCTGCTTGGAACAACTCCGTCCTGTTAAAATCTGAACACCTCCTGGATTTGAAGCATTTCTTAGAACAACAACAACAACAAAAAGAAAGAACAAACAAACATAATGAGAAAGAAAAACAGAGGGGGATTCTGACATGCACCACTGACTTGATTGGTTACACCTCTTCAAATTGGTGGTCGTCAGTGATCGCATAATAATGATAATAATAATAATAATAATAATAATAATAATAATAATAAAATCCACAGGTCTTAAATTCAAAGGTCTTACCGTCGAGAATAGTCTCCCTTTGTTGTCTACAGCTAGATACCTTTTAGCTCTCAGTCCCCATATAGCAACAAGATCAGGTCCAACCGACAGGAACTGCAAAACTGCTGCAAGGAAAATATTAGTCAGACGTTGATTTTTAAGAGGGAGCAGGGGTGGAGTGGATGGAGTAGTGGTGTGAGCGTTCTCGAAATGGACGTCATGTATGGGTTGACCTCGTTGGTTCTCTTCTCTGCTCCAAGACATTTTTCTCCGGGTACTCCGGTCGTACCCTCTACTTAATTGAAAAACGATTCTTATATCTCAGATAGTACGCACGCTGTGATCTCAGGTAGTACACGCGCTATCAATTTGGCTAAATTTCAGAGTGTGCTTTCCTGTTCGATTCCTTTACCAAAAGATATAATAAATATCTTACTTACCTCGTTTTCTCGGGCCATACTGTAAGTTACGGCTCCTTGATCTTTTTCCAGTGTTTCCAATTCACGTTAAGTGAACTGGAGAAAAACGAGGCCGTAACTTGCAGTACGGCCTTCCAACTCGGTCAGTCAGAGGTATATATTTCACTTGAGAAGAGTTGATTATTATTGTCCCAAATTAGATTTCCAGCGCGATTAATTAATCCATTGCCACTTAATAAATATTATTACTAAACTGAAGCGGGAACAATCACAACAGTCTCCTCCAACAGGGTGCAAAGGTACCATTAAATTTATTGGGGAATGCCAGCGTGACAAATAATAGGAAAATTAAAATGAGAGTAAGAATCATCAGAAGTATATCGGCACTGGAAGATAACAACTTTAGAGAAACAGTTTGTTCAAACGCTCGACATCGGTATTGACTCAAGTTAAAGGGGCTATGTCACCGTATTTTGCGCCGATACGGAGAAATTTTTACATTTAATTACGAGTTAGACTCGAAAATGATAAAATGAAACTGCTTTACTCGTAAGATGATTCTGAGCAAAATTATAAACGACCATTAGACCGACCGACTTTTTTTTTGTAAAATTACTCAAATGCGATCCGCTTCAATCTTGTCCTTTTCTGTCTATCCATGAATGCCTTTGGTTTTGTTGCATTTCTTTGATGTTTTTCTCTAAATTAAGGGGTTATTGTGATGTTTCATTTTATTTTGTTTTATTTTATTTTATGGGCATCTAATGAGTCATGAAATTGTCTGCGTGACATACCCATTAAATGACCCATTTTGGCTGTCACTCTTTCTGAATCAGAATGCACTTCATTTGCACACCATAATCACCATCATCCGATAGCTATGCGAACACGTCCTCTTTCAAAACAGTAAAAGTAGCATATATCGTGGCATGTAATTGCTGATAGTATTCAACCTAAATATATTTCATTCAGTGGAAAGCTGGTGCAGCTTAGTAGTTAATTATCTTATTTTTTTCCGTTTTTGCTTTTCTTTTCTTTTAATAATAACGTTGCACCACATTCTTGAATGATCAAGCTAAACGAAGATTTTTCTTTCCCTCACCAAATTAAAAAGAAAAGGCCGATAGATGCACACAGAGAGTAAACTATATGATATTTGTAACCTTAACAAGTTGAAACGAAGAACGTCAACGCGTGTCACAAATTTGCAGTACCAGTGTATTTGCTTTAAATTAATGATTAGGGAACTTCTTGACTTGGGTACAAATATACAGGAAATAATTTCACATATATCTCAGGCCAAATAATGGCTCGTTAATACAAATATGTGATAAACGCAGACAAATAGTTTTTCTATTATTATTTTGCTAGGTGCTAGCTGTGGTAACATATCGAGAAAGCAGTACGCAGTACTGAAGAACAAAGAAAATTAGTTGACGGGCCATGGTCCAAAACGAGAGTTTCGACCAAGTAGCGTAAGAAATTCAACAGGAATCATTATAGTGACATATCCAATGACGTATCCTTTGCCCTACTTCGGGACCCTGTCATTGCCATTGAAATTCATTGCAACAGCGCAAGGTGTGTTAAGGTGGGGAAGCAATTTAGGGTGGAGGTGGAGAGAAATCAGTCATATGTCGGAAATTGCCAGGTAATAGTGGATTTCACCATCCCAGATTTTGTGGACAAGTGAGAATTGCACATCGAATACATTCCGGAAAATGGGGAGCATTTCTATATTTTGCCGACGCGTCCCAGATTGCTGCGTTAAATTTTCTGCACACATAGAAACTAAAAAAAAATAGTAACAATTAATTAAAAAAATGCAAGTCAGGAAAATCCGACATACCAGGAATTGCCTTACCATTTGACAAATTACCATTACTTGGCGGTCAGTCCAGCCGCAATTTCGCTAAAAAAATGATAAGCAACCCTACAATCGGTGGTAATTATATCTGAATTACATATGAGTGGGCGTTTTCCTTACTCGCCATATGGCGAGTTCTGTCACAATGGATTTCCAGTACTCTTGGCATTTTTCGCCTATTTTAAGTGATCATGAGATATATTTAATCCGGTACTCACAGTCCCCGCAATTAAACGTAAATGAGAAAGCAATCGTCGTCATCGCAGTCCATAGCAATACCACGCTCTCTTCTCTCTTTCTCTTTTTATTCTTTATTTTCTAATTAGTATTTTAACAAATTGGACATGCCCACAGGTAGCTAGCTAATCTAGGTGGGTCATGTCTTAACTAAAAAAGTAGGTATACAAGTTTACAGAAATAGGAAGTTAACTAAAAGGAGTATGTGTACAAGTTTACAGAAATAAGGAAGTTAACTTAAAGTAGGTATAGAAACAAAGATACTACAAAAATACTATAATAATACAATTAAGGCTATACTTATTATTCTGAAAATACATAACAGCTTAAGAAGATTTGACCTTTTGAATGATGTTTCGTATGTCGAGATAGGAGTCTTCCGAGGACAGAATATCGAAGAGTACTTTTAATTTTTCTTTTAAAGTCATGTTTTGAAAGATTCCTTAATGTAAGAGGCATCTCGTTCCAAATTTTTGTTCCAATTCTAGAAAACGAGTTCAATTGAATAGAGAGCCTAGAGGTTTGTGTGTAAAAGTTGAGCGAAGCAGAGGATCGGGTATTATAGGGGTGAATATTGGGAATATCTTGAAACAGGTCTCGAATATTTCTAGGCGCATTTCTGTGTCTAATATCAAACATCAGGTTAGCTGTAAGTTCATAATAAGAAAATTTGTAGCGGTAAAATACCCGCATCGGAGAATAAAGGAATTGCATGCTGATTGCGGTCAGAAAAAATAAATAAATCGTAGAGCTCGTTTTTGCATCTTGAGAAGCTTATCAAGATATGATTTACGCGCCTGGCCCCAAACTATCAGCCCATACCTCAAATAAGGCGCAACAAGAGATCGATAGATATTTATAAGAGTGTGTTTTGGAACAAGATGCCGCAGTCTAGATATTAGACCTATAGTTCGACTAATTTTAATTGTTATATGATCAATATGATGTTTCCAAGTTAAATTATTATCAATTAGTATCCCTAGGTATTTTATAAATTCCTTACATTCTAAAGCTACATTTTTATTCTGCTCGTTATCAAATATCATAATTTTAGGTTGATAGGTAAGTTTTCTTTGAGCAGGAGAAAATATCACAAAGTTTGTTTTATTTATATTCAGGGTCAATTTGTTAGCCGTTAGCCAATCATACAAATTGCAGAGCTCCTGGTTTACAATTAACTCCAATGACCTAAGATTTTTGTCAGCATATAGGATATTCGTCTCGTCAGCAAACAGAAAAAACTTAACAGTAGTATAGGGGGTCACCTGAGGGCCCTAGCGCGCTGATTGGTCGAGAGCAGGGATGCTACTACTAAATGACCCTATATGGGCATCGAGAGGGTCCAAATCACGTTCTGTGCACGTGCAATGACGTCATGGTCCAAAGGTCATTTCCGGAAAAACGTCGAGGAAGTGCCGAGAACGAGCCGAGGACGAACCGAGGGGAACCGAGGGGAACCAAGGGGTGGGGATGACGTCATCAAACCGGAAGTCACGCTCTAAATGAATAAAAACAAATTTTTAATAAAAAAATAAACTTATTTTTACAAACGGGAACGTGGGGGAGGTCCGAGGGACGCTCCCGTCCCTGGAGACTTCGTCTTGACTGACAAGGCTGGAGGGTGTTGCACTTCACATGTAACAGATCTCCAAATACATGTTGTCATCCGGATTGAAAGGGTTGGTGGGTTTGGAGGCCAAATTGTTATGTAGAGCCGTGAGGATATGGTACCATCGGGTCTTCCATCTTTGGGGTGTAATCCAGCCGGACATGGTACGATAGTCCAAGGACGTCGTATGGACCAGACCCAACCGAAAGGTTCTTGTGTTGCTGCTGGGTATCACTTCCCTGATTGCTTGGTTGAGGGCGTCTCGCATGGCTTCTCGTACATTGTGGAAGAGGGATGGTGGAAGCTGTACCCTCGGATCGAGGGGAGCCAGGATGCGAATACTGTACTTTTCGTACGTTGAGGTGATGGTCAGTGGTATGAGATGAACAATGAAGGTCGTCATGTTTTTTTTCCTCAACGGTAGAAATGAACGGCTCCGAGAGTAAAGTGAGTAGCAAGACCAACAGGACAGTGAAACCCCCCACGAGCGGGGTTCTCTGTTATAGACCCTTGGAGAGACACGTGACCCGACCCGGACCAACCAATCAGAGCCTCCTTTTTTTAAAAAAACCCACCCGGAGGGGGATAGGGGGTATCCCCCAAACAGACCCCTTCCGCCCACGTGGGACGGCTCTGGACTCCCATTGGTCGACACGCACTCGATAAAAGGCAGGACGTCTGAGAGACGCGTCCCATTCCAAACATGGAGAGTCTGTGGGACGTGCTCCCACCCGAAATGGAAGAGATCATTTTAAAGATGAAAGAGAAGTTAGAGAAGGAGCGAATGCAACCCTTGATCCGAGAGATCGCCAACCTGGACGTGTGTCCCTACAAAAAGTATGCGTTGCTGCTCAAGACGAACCCGCCCAGCCGTGGTAACCCTGGATGGTTCCACTGTAGCCGATGTCACTGGTTCCACCCCCTGGGGTGCCGCGCCTTGTACCCCGGACCCATACCGCGTGGCACGCCTGTGATCCCTTAACAGACCGGACCGTCCCTGGATTGTTCCCCCCGGGGTCTCTTCAGACCCCACCTTACATGCTAGGAAAGGCATGACCACACAGTTATGAACAATAACGTATTTAATAGTACAATACAAACAAAAATCAAGGGTGGGCCAAACGCCGCGCCCGTTCGACGTTGACAAAACGCATGTCTCTTTTCCGTCCTAACGCCCCGCGCATCCACTGTACGAAATGATAACATTCCACCCTCGGGCAATGATGGCTGTAGGGATCGTCGTGGTGGCCACAGGTTGCCACGGTGGTCAAGCGCGTCAGATCGTCGAACTTGGGGCACGCAACCTGTTCCAGATTAAAGGAAGGCATGTCTAGACTTTTCAGCAAGTCCTTTTGGTAATGGCCGCCCTTGAAAGCCACGCGAGGCCGGTCGGGCGTCTTGAAACGTTCGTACAAGGTCTTGAGGTCTTCGGGCAAGTCGCCCAAGGGTGCGGCCTGTTCGCTCTCGTGGGCGTAGAAAGGCAGGCCGTGCACGCGTTCTCGCACGTACCGAGCGGTCTTGCGATCGGCCACGTCCAGGCGACGCCAGAGGAACGCGTGAGCATAATGTTTGGACCCGTGATGTTCGTGATGTTCAGGAGATGCACGCTGTACCCGTCTAGGTCGACGACCAAGCACACCTCGTTCAACATCGTTCGATCCATGACTGATTGACAAAGTTCCGACCGCTTTCTCATGTACACTCAAAGTCCACGCGCGCGCACCCACGCATGCACGCACTCACTTGCCTTTGTGGTTGTAGCCCCCACGCTCCAGTTTGGGGGAGCTGCGACCGGGTATCTTGGAGCCCATAGGCCACTCGCCAGGCTACGGGGCTCTTTCCACCACCGGCGACGGCATCTTCTTCCACATGTCTTCGGCCGCCGGAAAGGTACTCGGGCGGGGGCTGCATCATGTGGATGACTGTGGGCGGGGACTGCAGGGGTCGACGCCACCCCAGCGGAGCAGGAGCAGGAGCAGGAGCAGGGAGAAACAGGGCCACGCATCGCCACATCACTTGAGGGGCCCACGAACGGTCCGCTCACTGGAAGAAGTCACACCCTCCATCGTCCGAGCGACGGCACGTCAGAAAGCCGCGTCCTCGGGTGGGCGTGTCGCGCTGCACCACGGCCACGCGGGCGGGGTGGCCGCAGTAGCAGAAGAAGGGGCCTGCCTTGATGTCGGGGTGCACACCCCCTTCCAAAGCCTGGAGCAACACGGGAGCCTTGTCGAGGCCCACCCACACGGGACACTGCTTGTGGACGCATTGGACGTACCGCCAACCTTTGCGCGAGACATCGTGGTGGAGCGGCAAGGCATGGAGGGGACAGGTCAGCACCGGTGGGGGAGATGCAGAGCCTGCCTTTTCCTCCTGGGGGGCTGGAAAGCCGCAACAGTAAGCCTCCTTGGGCGTCGAGTAAGGTGTCTCCTGGGGCAAAGCCGTCCCTTCCTCCAGCACCTCCACTGCATCTTGGGTCTGCAACGCGACCGGGGCCCACGGCAATTGCTCCTGGTTGGGAGGTTCCGGACACGTGCGGCAGAGGACCCACTCCGTCGGCGAGTCAGGCGGCGAGTCAGGTGACAGAACCTTTTCCGGGGCCACGGGTGGAGGCGTGGGCAATGGCGGCGGCAACGGATCCGGTTCTAGCTCGGGTGGAGGGAGGCTGGCGAACAGTTCCTCCAAGGTCTGCGGTTCGGGCATGTCCAGTCGAGCCGCCTTCGGCACGGAGGTGGTGGTGGGCACGGGTGCCAGGCGAGTCCTCTTGCGTGGTGGCGGGCCTGCAGCATCCCGTTGCGTGGTGTCGTTGTCCAGCCGGGCACTCACTTCGAGATGCTGGCCGCCTTGGGCGCGGCGTTCGGCCGCGGCTTTTTGGCGAACTTTCTGACGGGCTGCAGTCGGTTTCTGAATGCGCGTCAGCGAATCCGTGCGCGCCCCCGACAGGTGGTCCATCTTCTTGGGTGGGGTCTTCTTCTTGGTCTTCTCAGGGCACGGGTATTTGGCCGGAGACACATTGCCATACTCCCAAGAGATCATTTTGTGACTAGAGATCGAGACCCTCGAATGATGCAGAGTGAGCGGGGTCCACACTCTTATACCTGTGATCCACGCCAGAAAAGCACGACGGGATGACCTCATCCTCGTCCAATGGCAGGGCACCGGGAAATCCCAGAGGACATGCACACTCGTGGGGAGTCCGTAAAAGGTTGGAGCACGTGCCCTGACATGCGCGGAGTCCATCCAATGTCAGTCGATCCGTAAAACTACGGAGCACGTGCCCGTCACAAGCGCTCGCGTGCGCGCGTGGGCAGGTTCCCGGCAGGCCGAGCGGGCGTGGCACGCACCTCTATAAGAGGGAGAGGACGGGACCCCTTAGACAAAGCATGTGGCCATGTCGAAGAGGTCAGAGCCCGTTGTTACGCATCCGACCGTGGATTCCGATGGTGTGGGAGACGAGCCCGCCCTCCCGACCATAGAGTGGGAGACGACACGCGTGACCCCGACGGGTTGGGCGCCCCGGGAGGCGCCTATAAGAGTCGAGCCTCTACGCCCTCACTGGCAGATGTGAGTTATCGGGCCTACTACCGAGACCTCTATTCGTCGGCCTACCCCACCGAAGAAGCGTACTTTTTGGAACGGATACGCCGAGGTCTGGCTGCGGGTTACAAGTTCAATGAGACGTACTGGCATTGGCTTCAAGATTTTGCCGACGCCCTCGGATGCTCGGAAACGGGTCCCTGACACCAGCCGACCACACGTCATGCTTTCACCCACAGAGTCCCTCCGGCTCCATCGACGTCGCCATTGCCGACGAAGCAGAGTGACCCCGAAGCCTCCCATCCCCGACCCGACGCCTCCACGACCGGATCCAGGGGTTGGAGCGCCAATTGAGTGAGGCGCAAGAGGCGTGCCACGACCACGAATGGGTCCGGGCCCAACTGCGTGATCAGCTCCAGAGTCTTCGTCAGACCATGGAAGAATGTCGAGACGTCACTCATCAACTGCAGGCCCAGCTGCGACGACGAGCCGACAAAGAAGCCCAGGAACGCCGGATGTGGATGACGCGGTGCGATCGTTTGTTGGATCGCGTCTTGTGCGACGCCTGTAAAGAAGAGAAAGATGGAGAGTATTTCGATGCCTTGCATTCCACGCACGCTCGAGCCCGCGCGTGGATGCCCGCCGACTGTCCGGAATGTAAATCGTACAGACACTGTTTTTATTGTCCCGAGGTCATTGATGCGTGGTACGTGGAACCCGTGGAACCCGACCACGCGTGAACATTTTGTCAATAAAAGACGTGTCAAACCCAGTGTGGTTTCATTTCTTTTGAGACATCATGACGGAACTAGTGACGGGAGGCGCTCGAGGGACCGATACCCTGGCTGAGCAGGTGGCGAACCAGCTGGGCATCCCTTGCCACGTGGTGGTGGGTCTGTCGCATGCCCACGCCAAGAAAGACATGACACCCTTGACGGACGACGCCCTGGAAGAAGGGTGGCAAGCCTTGTGCCAAGTACGGCCCCTGCGTCCCAACGAACGGTTGCGCCTGCCCGTGTAGGAACTCTTGAGCTGCAATCACCACATCGTCAAGGACGCCGACACGGTGGTGGCGTTCGGCCACCTGGAGCAGGACGGGGTGTCGGTGCACGGTGGGACGGGATGCAGATGCGGTGGGACGGGATGCGGTGGGACGGAATGGCTCGACCTGGACGGTTCTGACGACGAGTTGGACCTCGAACCTCCCATGACCGTCTTCGAGGTCTTGCTCGAGCACCCGCTTTTTCATTGGGGGCACTACGCGGCCTTCGTGACGTGGTTGGTACGTCGGAACTCGGACCCCGAGCCTTGGTTCCACCTCGTCCATAAAACGTATCCCGACCACGTGCCGAGCGTGGACCGATTGCTCTGGATTCGCGTACGATGGTGGCTCTGTCTGCCTCTGGCCCGAAGAAGAAGAAGATGTCTCGGATGCGCAAACGAAAACGACCCTCTCCCCAGCACGTGGGTGGGGTCCGACGGTTCGCCGACGCCCAATGACGCCGCCCAACGACGGTTCGCCGACGCCCAAGGTCTGTCGGTCCGTGACACCCGAGCGGCTTTGGAAGGCGATCTGGCCGTCGATTTCCCACCGCGCCGGTGCTGGTGTTGAACGTGGACGAACAGTGGGTGGCGAATCTGGTGGAAGTGCAACGGTTGGCCCGTCACAACCGTGGCATCCGTTACTTGTTGACGGTGGTGGACGTTGTGTCAAGGTACGCGTGGGTCTGGCCGCTCAAGACCAAGACGGGGGCCGCCTTGGTCCAAGCCTTCGGCTCCATCTCGAAAGAAGACGGCCGACGCCCCCAAAAGTTGCAGACGGACAAGGGCAAAGAATTTTACAACCGCCCGTTTCAGACTTTGTTGAAACAGAAGGGCATTCATCATTTTTCCACGCACGGGGATGCCAAAGCGGCGGTGGTGGAACGGTTCAATCGCACGTTGAAAGGGCGCATGTACCGCTATTTCACGGCCGCCAACACGTTGCGGTTCGACGACGTGCTGCCCGCGTTCGTGAAAGGCTACAACGCCAGCCGGCATCGGAGCATTGGCCGAGCGCCTCGCGACGTGACGCCGAAAAACGAGAGCCAGATGTGGCACGCGTTGTACGGTCGGAGACTGAAGAAAGGCAAGCGGCCCCGCTGGAAGGTGGGTGATCACGTGCGGTTGGGCAAACACCATCGCCCGTTCAAGAAAGGGTACTTGCCCGGCTGGACTGAAGAAGTGTTCGTGGTGCACACCGTGCGCCCGGGACCGTGCCCACGTACAAGGTGGAAGAGATTGGCTTGATCT
This sequence comes from Astreopora myriophthalma, assembly GCA_014634185.1. Lineage (NCBI taxonomy): Eukaryota > Metazoa > Cnidaria > Anthozoa > Scleractinia > Acroporidae > Astreopora > Astreopora myriophthalma. Next base: position 14,303 of record BLFK01000200.1, read on the forward strand.
TCAGTCACAAATTCGCTTACAAGATGGGGTGGTTGGCGTTGACGAAAGAAGGCAAGGATGCCCTGGGCCCGAACCTGTGCATGGAGTTCCCGAACGACCACGTCACGACGATGGTCGGGACCACCCGAGACTTGGTCGACTCGGCCGGTCGGCCAGTCTTTTGGACGGTGCAGTCCAATCAGCACGGCTTCCACTATCTGGCCCTGAGCATGAACTGCCATTGGCGGTTCCTGAACCTGAACAACGCGTTTCGTGCGGTAGTGGGCGACCCGACGCGGACCTTGCACGTGTACTGCAATGCCGGGGGCAGCACCATCGTGGGACGGCAAGTGATGGACCTGTTGCGCGAAGTCCAGTACCGACACCGAGGACGAGGCACGGTGTACTTCGAACCGTTGCACGTGCAGTACCATCCCGTGCGCAACGACGTCATGGAAGTGTTGGAAACGCAAGTGGCCGAGACGGATGACACGTTGGTCCGGTTCGGGCAAGGTCGCACCCTGTTGACCTTGCACTTCCGACGGGACATATAAAGCGCCTCGGGGATGCACGGGCCGTAGACCATGGATGCCTTGTACATGACCTTGCCCAGCGACGGTGACGACGTCGGGTTCCCCGACAACACCCACGTGGCCTTCCGCATCCGCATGAGGCCACCCCTGTGGTTACGAGGTGGACGCTGGGTGGTGGGGGTGGTCCGTCTGAGCGTGCCGGACGACGACGCCGACGCCGACGACGCCGAGGACGAGAGTTGTTAAGACGCCTTGTTGCGCATGTACCCGTGCGGCACGTTGCTGGCGTACTTCTTTTCGTTCGAAGATGACCAGCGCATCGATCGCCCGGGCATCGTTGAAGAGCGACGATGGCAACCTGGCCGACGCCGACACCTTGTTTCCGACACCCAACCTGGCCCACACGTTGATCAGCCCTCAGACGGACACGTACGCCTACAAGGCCTACTTGGAAACCTTGCTCAATTACACCAACGACGAAGGGGACACCATCTTGCAACTGCAAGGGTGGTTCAAGAGCTACTGTCACGGCCTGAAAGCCTTCAGTCCAACAAGTTGGACGATGCGACCCCGCACGCCGACTACAGGGCTTGAGCAAGAGCCAGAAAGCGGCGGTTTTGTAATCCAAAGCAGCTCAGAAACGGTACCAAGGGGGGCACACGGTCACGTTGCAATTCGTGCCGCATTCGGAGATCTTTCACCTGGGCAAACCCTTGCTGCCCAACGTGGAACTCAAGATCCGGTTTTACTTCAACGCCCCCGCCTCCTTCTTGAGCGGGGTGGCCTTGAACGGCCGTTTGCAAGAAGACGACGTCAAACTGACCTTCCACGTCTGCCAGTTGCGGTTTTCGGACACATTGTACCGGGAATTGGAAGGGGCCTGACACGATCCGCAGAAACGGCAGGTGGCCAAGTACACGATGGTGGGCAGCGAGATCCGGGTGTTTTCGCATCTGCAGAACCAATTGGATTTCGACGAGGGCAACCTGTTCCAAGGACAGATCCCCGACTGGTTGATCGTGGGTTTGTTGCACACCAATGCCTACAATGGGAACGTGGCCTACCATCCCTTCGCCTTCCAGAAATTCGGGTTGACCAGCATCAAGCAGATCGTGCGGGGCGAAGAGTACCCTTACCAGACCTTGGAATTGAACACGGGTGACACGTACAAAGATCTGGACGGGTACCATCGCTTCTTGCAAGCCAGCAAAGCCTTGATGAAGAGCCGATCCAGCATGATCGCCCCCGAGCAGTGGGGGGCACGGCGGGGTGCACCTTGTTCATGTGGAACAACGTGCCCAGCGGGTCGGCGGACCGGGGCATGCTGAACCCGTGGCCAAAGCCCACGTCATCAACGTGGTGTTGTACGCCGAATTCGAGAACGTGTTGGAGATCAACCCTGAAGGGGCCGTGCTGTACAACGTGTACCGGGTATAAAGCCCGTGTGAACACCGAGAGATGCATCAGTCAAACCATGGAATTTGCAGCCACCACCGACCGGCAGTTGGACTTTTTGGCCTGTAGCGATCCCACCTTGGCGCGGTATTTTGCTGGGGTGTTTGCCAGCGACACGTTACCCATGCCTCGGGACAAACCCATGCCTCGCGGGTACAACACGGACAACACGGACCCGCACGACCGACCGGGCACGCATTGGATCGCCCTGTGGACCGAAGACGACGGATGCGAAGTGATGAATAGTTACGGCTTACCGTTGGTGACTTACGACTGTCGCCCCTTGATGCAGTGGATCGTCACCCATTGGCGGTGGATGGACACGAATCGACAGAGTCTGCAGACCATCACCAGCCAGAGTTGCGGGCATTATGCCTTGATGTAATTGGCTGGCAAGTGCCGGGGTGAAACGATGCACGATTTTCTGGCCTCGTTCGATCGTCAGGATCTGGTCCAGAACGACCATCGGGTGGGCCAGTGGCTGAAACGTCAGATCCGATGTCAAGGCACCGACTGGACTCGTTTAGATTTCAAAGACTGGTCCCAGAGTAATGCGTTGTCAATAAAACCGTTGGAACGATGAAAAAAGTGTGCGTTTTTCTTTTTCCCTGGTCGAACCAGAGCACCCGCCCGTGGCTCAATGGCAGAGCGCGGGACTGTAGATCTCGAGGTTGTCGGTTCGACTCCGGCTGGGTGGAGGTCTTTTTTCCCCAAAAAAACCCCTGGCACCGGTAGGATTCGAACCCATATAAGCGTCCGAACGTGCGGGAGCCTCCATGTGGGAGCAAGATGTTGCGGTCGCCCAGCAGCGTCTTGGTGGTGGGTCCATCGGGGTGCGGCAAGACGGTGTTCGTGACGCGTCTGTTGGCCCAGGCGGCCGAGCATTTCGCCATGCCCCCTCGGACCGTGCATTATTGTTACGGGGCCTGGCAAGACGGGTTCCGGACCTTGAAAGCATCGGGCGTGCAGCTGCACGAGGGGGTGCCGGATCCGTCCGACTTGACGGCCTGGTTTCCGGGGCAACACGGCGTGTTGGTGTTGGACGACCTGATGGCCGAAGGAGGCAATGACAAGCGCGTGTTGGATCTCTTCACGAAAGACTCGCACCATCGTGGCATCACAGTGGTGTACCTGTGCCAAGACATGTTTCCGCCCGGCAAGTACGCCAAGACCATTTCGCGCAACGCGCATTACGTGGTGGCGTTCAAGCACCAGCGGGATCGCTTGGGCGTGCGGAATCTGTTGATGCAAGCGTTTCCCACGCATTGGCGGGACGTGATGGATTTGCATCCGGCTTCCGACGATCAGTACCGCGTCTTTGCAAACGTATTAAAGGACGAAGGGTGGATGCGGAAGTTCACTTGTTGGGTGACTTAGACACCATGGCCACACGGTCCACGCCACCGAACGCGATCGAGTGGGCACCGAACGACACCTGGCCACGCCCCAGCCAACCCACCATGTTGGACGAATTGTTCGCGTCCGTGTCGACGCCATCCCCTTTGACGTTGCGCACCCCAATCGTGGCCGGGGGCACGCCCTCGCCTTGCCAGACGGCCGCCGCCACGGTGGGTGTGGGTTCCAGCTCCTCCGACACGCAAGCCTCCCGGATCGCTCGCATCAATGCTCGGTCGTCAAACGGGAGCAGCAGCCGGCGGGAGCAGCAGTAGCAGCAGCAGCCGCACCCCGAGAGGGCACCCCCGACGACGCGGTGTGGATGGAGGCGGTGGCGGGGGTGACGGCGACGGCGGGAGGGGACGGGGGAGGTGGCGACGACGACGACGAAGAATTGCAACGGCAATTGGATCTGTTGGCCGAAGATCAACGGCAACGGGCTCGAGGTCGGACCATCACCGGGGTGACGCACACCAACACCATCACCACCGTCTATAAAGACGGCGGACCGCCGGTGGTGCGACGGACCTCGTCGCGCCTGTCGACGCCGAACTCGTAAAAAATGACCAAGACGCCCGTGTCACTGTTGACGTCGACGCCGGCTCCCTTGCAACGCCTTGCAACAGTTGGATTCCTTGTTTGCCTCCACGCACATGCGACGGGTGCACGCCGCGTGGGTTGATCGTCGGGCCTGTGTTGGACGACAGTCTGTTGGTGGCTTGCCTGGTGGCCTTGGGCACGGCGGTCAAAGGGTGGACGGATTTCAAGAAATTTGCCTTCAAAGTGGACATGGCCCGTTGGGCGTACACCATCTACGCCAAGACGTTGATCGAATTGCACACGACCGTGTGCAGCGTGCCGTCTGACCCTGTGACCCCTTTTCTGATCAAGATGCAGACGTTGGACGACGTGGTGACGGACGTGGCCCCACCGTTGACGGACCGGTGCCTGGCCACCTATGCGGCCTGCCTCGAGTACGTGCTGATGCACGGGGACTGTTACGTGGATGGGTGCGCCCGACCCCTGGTGGCCATCGAATGCATAAAAGCCACACCGCCTTCACCGTAAAAGACGAGGACGAGGATGCCCAAGACACGATGACGCCAACGCAGGACGAAGACGACCCGTCGCAGACCCCATCGTCAGACCGGGGGACTCTTCCCCTTGCGGCCGTGGGCGGGGTACAGGGTCAAGAAAGGATTGGAAGCAGCCACCCGTAGATGACGTTGATCCATAAAAAGGGAGACACGACAACGTGAAACTCAGACGAGATGCCATGACGACACCGTCACACCGTCAATGTCGTGAAGCGGGGAGCCCGGTGACGCCGTCAATAAACGTTCCAGTTCGTCCAGGACGTCAGGGATGAGGTGCACGGACGTGGCCACGTCCCCCGTCCCACTCGTTCTAATAAAGTTTGACCAGGTCTCACCCTGTCTTGACGTCTTAAGCGGGCGTCGAACCGATCCAACTGGCGGATCTTGTCCGGGGACTGCACCGCCTGAAACGCGCGGTCCACGCGTTCGGTCCGCGTCCAGGTGGTCCGGGTTCGGGCGTTGGTGCGAGCCTTGTGCCGACGGATGTGCACCAGGACTTGCTGGGCGTGATCGGCCTCCACCTCGGACTCCTCCGACGATGCCGAGGCCATGTACGGGGGGTCGTGGATGTCGTCCTCCTCGGAATCCGACGACTCGGCATACGCCGGAGGGGTCCTCGGGGTCTTCCGGGGCGACGTGCGACGACGCTCCGGCGTCCGGCAGGCCTCGTCCAGGGCGGCGGTCATGGCCTCCAAATCCGAGTCGTCCTCCTCCTTGTCGACGGGTGGATCTCGCAGCAATGCCTGAGCGTGCAGGCTTGGCAGGGACCGCTCCCATGCCCGCAATCGAGCGGTGCAGGCCGGGGTCCATGGAACGGGCCAACCCCCACATCGCAGGCACACATCGCAGTCCTCGATGGCAGTCTCGAGGGCCCGGGTCCGACAGGTACAAAGCCAGTTCCGTTGGTAGGCCAGATGGGCTGCCCAGCGTTCGGGGTCGGCGTCCCGACGATGGCGGAAAACCCGGTGCTGGGCTCGTGCTCGAGCCAAGTGAGCTGTGTAACGTTCGGGGTCGGCTCGGAGACGACGGCGATAGGCCTGCTGGTATTCACGTGTCCGGGCCAGGAACAAGGTGCGACGCTCGATGGGATCGAGGCGGGGCTGGGACCAACGGCGTGGGTGTGACGGCTCCGGTGGTCGACGGGCCAACACCTGGGCTTTCTTTTGCTCGGCGTGCGGGCAGGCTTCCAACCTCACCAGGCAGGGGGTCACCTGGCTTTGTCGCGTCAAGCGTCAATGGACACGGGTCTCGCGCTGGCATGCTCGATCCCGCGCCTGCCACGTGGCGTAACGCTCGGGGTCGTGTTCTCGCACCTTATTACCTCTGAGTCTCACGGCACCGTCGGACTCTTCCCTCCTTGGTGGATTGGAGGCGATGTCGGTAGCGGGCTTTCTGGGCCCGGACTTGCTCAGGATGGGCGGCTCTCCAGGCTCAGACCTGCGTACGTTTTTTGTCAGGGTCGGTGATCGGCATGACGACTCACAATGGCATCCGCGTCATTGGCTGGCCTTTAACACACGGACCTTCCACCAATCCCAAGCCGTCGTTTGGCCCACGTGGCCTCTGGAGAAAGAAAACCCACCCAGAGGGGGGATAGGGGGTATCCTCCCAACAGACCCTCTAGGTGACGTGACCGTGATGGGTCGAGGGCAAGTCTATAATGCTGGCACACCTCGCGAGTTGGAGTCATTCTCTCGCTCGCTCGTCCAGCCGGTGAACCTCCAGCATGTCTTCTGAGCCCGGCCCCAGTGGACTCCCTTTGGAAGAGCAACGGGCTCTCTTACGGCAGCAGCAACGCGAGGCACGCGAGGACGTCTCGAACCCCGCGTGGCCCGTGGATTGGGACAAGAGCATCCCCGACGAGGCCTTGCTCGACGTCGCCGACGACGTCCCAGGCCGTCCCTCTCAACGGGGGCGAGGGTTCAACATCCACCTCACCCCTTTGCGGCATTGAGAAAACCGGAAAACCGTTGCTTCCCCAACCGTATGCAACGTCACGCCCAACTGGACAATGCGTCGACCCACGAAGTCCACGAATGCACCAGTCAGCGGCTTCAGGCCTTGCGCGACACGGGGCGGACCATCACCGTCCTCTGGGGTTGCGAATGGGAAGCCCAAAAGAAAGCCGACCCGGACCTCCGTGCTTTCGTCGAGCGGTTGGAAGCCAGTACCCCCCTGGATCCATGCGACGCCTTCTTCGGAGGGCGGACCGAAGCCATCCAGCTCTTGTGGGAGACGCCAGGGGACGAACAGATCCATTACGACGATTTCTGTTCGCTCTACCCCTCCGTCAACAAGTACAGCCGCTACCCGGTGGGGCACCCCGAGGTCCATCGCAACCCGGACACGCCCACCGAACAGGCTCGGGTGTAGTACCTTCGACGCACTTTTGGCATGATCAAGTGCAAGGTCCTGCCGCCCCGTCACCTCTTCCTCGGCTTTTTTCGGGATTTCCCTTTGGACCATGACGTCATTGCACGTGCACAGAACGTGATTTGGACCCTCTCGATGCCCATATAGGGTCATTTAGTAGTAGCATGGGGCCTCTCGACCAATCAGCGTGCTAGGGCCCTCAGGTGACCCCCTATACTACTCAGGTCATAAGCTGCATAAGCTCCTGCCACCCAGGAATGTATCTAGAGTAGACTTAAGGAAAAAGCGCGCTTTTAACTTACCTGTGGTCCGTACGGACAGGTGCCTTAATAGTTTTATCTTTCATCATTCACGCACGCTTTGTAAAAGCTGACTCTTATTGTCCGACTTTTGTTGACTTTTATTGTATGATATCTAATTTTTAATATTTTAATAAGTATGTCATTATCTTTTATAATTCTCAATTTTGTAAATGAATGCGTAATTCAACCTTTGGTTGCAATGCTTTTGAAATAAACTATCTATCTATCTATCTATCGGAATGCGATTCCTGGCTGATTTGAGGGACTCCCAACACTTTTCCCATTTTGCCGTGTTTGCAGGCAATATGTTGAAAACTACGAAAAGTCATCTCTGCAAGGTCAAAATGCGGTTGCTGCCGAGAAAAGCAATTCCCAGCTGATTTTCGCCCCTTAAACAAGTTTCGCCGTTTCAACAGCTTTCGCATCGCCCTGTTCGCAGTGCGAGCCCACATACAGAAGTGAATGGTGTTGCAATTAGAACGTTCCTATATATTTTTTAGCACGTTGCGTTCAAAACCAAAGACAGTGCTGCGTATAAGAAGAGAAGGCGATTCCTGGCTGATTTGAGCGACTCCCACAACGTTTCCAATTTTGCCCTGTTTGCAGGCAATATATTGAAAACGGCAACAAGTAATCTCTGCAAGATCAAAATGCGATTGCTGCCGAGAAAAAGCGATTCCCAGCTGATTTTCACCACTTGAACGACTTTGGCCATTTCAACAGCTTTCGCATCGCACTGTTCGCGAGCCCACATACACAAAATTCCATGGGAAGAGGGAGTAGTATAAGACAGATGACTAGACCAAATTATTCAAAATGGCCGCCGTGGAAAATTCAACCCAAACCGGTTTTTTTTTAATGAGATGCAATCCTTGAAGGTATAGAGGGGGTTTTAATGAGATGCACATCACGTAGGTGTACGAGGGTAAATCCAAGATGGCGGCCGTATTGCGCTTTAAAGTTTAATGAGATGCAGAAGATCTTGGTATGTGAGGGGTTTAATGAGATGCGTGTGTGTATTTGTTTTGAATTGTATTATTATTTTTTTTATTTGGAGTGAAGTGTATTGAGCTCTGGTGGTACGATTCCGCCCAACCAGCCGGGTAGTGTCACACTTGTATAGGGAAAGAACAAGGGGGAAGCGAAGAACCAATAAGAAGGCATGGACGTCCCGGTCAAACGAGTTGAAACAAGCTTAAGGGTTGGTTAGAAAAAACAGACCAAACCAGTTTTCAAGACACAATCTATTTTAACGACTTAAAAACAAACGAAGCATCGAAAATGAAAACTTGGCAAAATATTTACAGAATGAAAAATGAATGAATGAAAAAAAAAACTATAGAAAGAAATCAAATGGGCTCTTTATCTCAATAAAATGTGGCAATCTTTCAGTTCAGCTATTGTACACGTCTCACACCAGTTGTGTGTCGGACATGGTCAATTGAGTATGGTTTTAAATAAGTTGTAAATATGCACTTTATCATCATTCCACGTTAATAGTGATCAGCTCTTCTGGTGGAGCTTGAATCAGTGAATTTTGATCGCTTGTTGAGTTTTTATTTTTACATTGATCTGTTCTATGAATTCCATAGAATCTTATGGATCGCTTACCCTAATGCATCTTTTAGCTGATTGATATCAGAACAATGATGTGGATAATAACAGAGCAACTCGGAGTCATCAATGAGCAGCTCAGAGCGACGCAATGAACAGCTCAGAGCAACGCTGAGTAACCAATGAACAGCTCAGAGCAACTCGGAGTAATCAATGAGCAGCTCAGAGCGACGCAATGAACAGCTCAGAGCAACGCTGAGTAA
>BLFK01000200.1:24225-29225 GCA_014634185.1 Astreopora myriophthalma
TGTTTCGCTCACCCGTTTCTGGCCTATCTGAACTGTTTGACCCGTGTTTACCGAAACCGATCTAACCGGATATCGTCAAAGAAGTAAGTGTTCATTGCTGGAAAATTCTCGTGCGTTTATGTAGCGATCGTCTTAGGGTTTTCGTTGAAAGTGTGTTATGTATTACTTTTAGATCGAATAATTCAAGTCAATTCAATTAAAGACAATTATACGATTGGCGTAGACCAGTTGGATCGAGAACCGTTTGCTGAACCAAAATGGCATGTTGTCTGCAATTACCCTCTCTGGGATTCCATGGCGGGCAAACATGTCTTTCATTTACAATATCACTGCTTCACTAGTTTTATTAGAGAGGCGAGCTACTTCAGGAAATTTGGAGAAATAGTCAACCACAAGTAGGTAATCTCTGCCTTTGTAATAGAAAATGTCCGCCGCGACTGTGCTCCAGGGTCTCTGTGGGACTTGCTGGGGAATCAAGGGCTCTCTCTGGTTGCTTCGCTGATGTTGCTGACAGGTACTGCACTGGGATACTAAGTCATCAACTGCAGCATTGATACCAGGCCAAAACACTGCTGTTCTGGCTCGTGCTCTGCACTTCTCTACTCCCAAGTGAGGGGCATGGATGCGCTGTAGGATTTCGGGTCGTAGGCCACAAGGAATAATTATGCGGCTCCCTTTAACATCAACCCCTCATAGCAGCTGATCTCATCTCTGTAGTTCCAGTAAGGCCTGGTTTCCACTGGTGTTTCTTCTTTGGTCCGTGGCCAGCCACTCATGACAACATTGTGCAACTGCTTGAGTTCTGGATCCTTTCCGGTCTCTGCTGTCAATTTCTGGAGCATGGTCTCAGACACGTGTCCATAGCCCAGAAGATTAATTTCGAACTCATCATGTTGATCTGCAGCTTCTGTAGGTAGGTAAGCTCTGGAGAGCGCATCGGCTAGAACAAGGTGACTGCCTGGGATGTATTTGACATTAAGTGCATAAGGCTTTGCTCTGAGGATCATCTTTTGCAGACGGAGGGGTGCTTGATGTATGGGTTTCTTCAAGATTGTTTCTAAAGGTTTGTGATCAGTTTCAACAATTACTTCACGGTGCCCATACAAATAATCATGGAAGCGTTCGCACCCAAAGACGATGGCAAGCATCTCTTTTTCGATTTGCGCGTAATTTTGCTGGCTCAGAGTGAGGGCTTTGGAGGCGTAAGCCACAGGGCGCCCGTTCTGAAGAATAACAGCACCCAAACCTTTAGAACTTGCATCAACAGACAGAGTCACTGGTTCCTTGGAGTCAAAGAACTTAAGGACTGGGGCAGATGAGATGGCTGTCTTGAGGCCTGTAAATGCGTCAACTTCAGCTTTTTCCCAAGACCATTCAGCATCTTTCTGTAGCAGCTGGCGCAAAGGGGCACTTTTCTCGGACAGGTTTGGAATGAACTTCGACAGGTAGGTTACGACACCCAAAAACCCCTTTATTGTAGTTCCTCTTTATTGGCTGGAATTGGCATAGCATTGATGGCTTCAACTTTCTGCGGATCTGGTTTGATACATCCGAACTCAACACGTGACCGACATAACGAACTTCAGATACACGGAAACGGCATTTTTCTTTGTTGAGCTTAAGGTTGCACTCCTGACAGCGGTCCAACACCTGTCTGAGCCTTGCATCGTGGTGCTCAACATGCTCTCCCCAAACGACCAAATCATCCGGCCAGGTCGGGCGGCATCGGTACCGCGTCGACGGCTACGATCCCACCGACGACCACATCTTCAAGTTCCTCGGGTGTTTCTGGCACGGCTGTGCCCGTTGCTTCCCCAACCGTATGCAACGTCACGCCCAACTGGACAATGCGTCGACCCACGAAGTCCGCGAACGCACCAGTCAGCGGCTTCAGGCCTTGCGCGACACGGGGCGGACCATCACCATCCTCTGGGGCCCAAAAGAAAGCCGACCCGGACCTCCGTGCTTTCGTCGAGCGGTTGGAAGCCAGTACCCCCCTGGATCCATGCGACGCCTTCTTCGGAGGGCGGACCGAAACCATCCAGCTCTTGTGGGAGACGGCAGGGGACGAACAGATCCATTACGACGATTTCTGTTCGCTCTACCCCTCCGTCAACAAGTACAGCCGCTACCCGGTGGGGCACCCCGAGGTCCATCGCAACCCGGACACGCCCACCGAACAGGCTCGGGTGGAGTACCTTCGACGCACTTTTGGCATGATCAAGTGCAAGGTCCTGCCACCCCGTCACCTCTACCATCCCGTCTTGCCCTGCTGGGCCCACGGGAAACTGACCTTCGCCTTGTGCCGGACCTGCGTCGAGACGGAGATGCCCAAACCTCTGGTGGAACGCTCGTTCGCCTGCGGTCACTCGGACGAGGCTCGTGCTTTCGTCGGGACGTGGTGTACGTCTGAAGTGCAGGTGGCCTTTGAGCACGGGTACCGTTTGCTCCACATCTACGAGGTGTACCATTTCCCCCAGACTTCCACCACCCTTTTCAGGCCTTACGTCGATACGTTCCTGAAGATCAAACAGGAAGCCTCCGGTTGGCCTGGCAACGTGGGGGACGACGAGACGCGACATCAAGCGTACCTGGCCCGGTACCGAGAGCACGAAGGCATCACCCTCGAGTACGCCAAGATCCAAAAGAACCCGGGTCTACGGTCTTTGGCCAAGGGGATGTTGAATTCCTTCTGGGGCAAGTTCGGGCAACAACCCAACAAGACCCAAGTCACCACCTGTAAGACGCCCAAACAATTCTTCGCCCTCTTCTTGAATGACGCCCAGGTCATTCACCGCCTCGAATTCGCCGGCATGGAGATGATCGACGTGTACCATTCTCACACGTTCGACACCGTCCCCGTGCAGACGAACACCAACATCTTCGTGGCGGCTTTCACCACCTGCTGGGCCCACCTCAAGTTGTACCGGGAATGTCTCCACCCCTTGCAGGAGCGGGCGCTGTACATGGACACGGACTCGGTCATCTACGTGTGCTCCGAGTCTCGGCAGGAGCCTCCATTGCCCCGGGGAGATTACTTGGGCGACCTGACCAACGAGTTGGATGAGGGGGACTGGATCCAAGATTTCGTGTCGGCGGGGGCCAAGAATTACGGGTACGGGACCCACCGAGGCAAGACGACCAGCAAAGTCCGAGGGTTCAGTCACAACCGACGCACCGAGGACGTCATGAATTTCGATTCCATGAAGACCTTGGTGACGGATGAACTGATCGACCCTCGAGAGGCTCCACGCACCCTCGTGACCCACAACCCCCACAAGATCATCCGGGACAGTGTCCGGAAGGTCCTCTTGTCCGTGCCCCAGGACAAGAAGTACAAACTGGTCTACGACAAGCGCGTCCCAGACCCAGGCAGTACCCAGACCTTCCCTTACGGCTACGGTGACCTCGGACCTCCTCCACGTTCCCGTTTGTAAAACTAGGTTTTCGTTTTATTAAAAATTCGTTTTTATTCATTGAAAAAATGTGATTTATTTCCTCGGGAGCGTGACTTCCGGTTTCGGGACCCCTCGGTTCCCCTCGGTTCGTCCTCGGGTCGTTCCCGGCTCGTTCTCGGCACTTCCTCGGCTTTTTTCGGGATTTCCCTTTGGACCATGACGTCATTGCACGTGCACAGAACGTGATTTGGACCCTCTCGATGCCCATATAGGGTCATTTAGTAGTAGCATGGGGCCTCTCGACCAATCAGCGTGCTAGGGCCCTCAGGTGACCACATCAGTGTTCTGATATCAATCAGCTAAAAGATGCATTAGGGTAAGCGAACCATAAGATTCTATGGAATTCATAGAACAGATCAATGTAAAAATAAAAACTCAACAAGTGATCAAAATTCACTGATTCAAGCTCCATCAGAAGAGCTGATCACTATTAACGTGGAATGATGATAAAGTGCATATTTACAACTTATTTAAAACCATACTCAATTGACCATGTCCGACACACAACTGGTGTGAGACGTGTACAATAGCTGAACTGAAAGATTGCCACATTTTATTGAGATAAAGAGCCCATTTGATTTCTTTCTACAGGTTTTTTTTTTCCATTCATTCATTTTTCATTCTGTAAATATTTTGCCAAGTTTTCATTTTCGATGCTTTGTTTCTTTTTAAGTCATTAAAATAGATTGTGTCTTGAAAACTGGTTTGGTCTGTTTTTTCTAACCAACCCTTAAGCTTGTTTCAACTCGTTTGACCGGGACGTCCATGCCTTCTCATTGGTTCTTCGCTACTCCAATGTTCTTTCCCTATATAAGCGCGACACTACCCGGCTGGTTGGGCGGAATCGTACCACTAGAGCTCAATACACTTCACTCCAAATACAATTCAAAACAAATACATACACGCATCTCATTAAACCCCTCACATACCAAGATCTTCTGCATCTGATTAAACTCTTAAAGCGCAATACTGTCGCCATCTTGGATTGACCCTCGTACACCAACGTGATGTGCATCTCATTAAAACCCCCTCTATACCTTCAAGGATTGCATCTCATTAAAAAACCGCTTTGGGTTGAATTTTCCACCGGCGGCCATTTTGAATAATTTGGTCTAGTCATCTGTCCTATACTACTAGAGGGGGCAATATACAATTTGCCAAAAGTTGGGAATGATTGTGGAATGGATACGTTATGATTCTATATGGCCCCGCACTGAGAAAATTGCGACGAAGTTAGAAAACGGGTCGAAATCGCCTTTTTTCTTTGGGTGTGGACCACTTTTTGCCGTTTTGAACAAGGTCCGCATTGCTCCACATCGCAAAATTAGTGAAAAGCATTAAAACCGATGAGCCGCATTTTCAGCATGTCCAAATTTGCACAAGATGTTGATATCTTGCTCGCATGGTCGTCTAGTAAGGTGTAGTACACAAGTCCGGTTTTAAGACTAGGAATTTAGGCTTCTTACGACTTAAGTGAGTGAGGCTGGAGACGTCTGTTAAAGTGCATTTTATAAAAAACACCTTTTCTCTAATTGACTTTCA
>BLFK01000200.1:34225-51725 GCA_014634185.1 Astreopora myriophthalma
GCTGTTGATTCCTCCTGTTGAATTTTCTGTAGCACTCTGGGAATAAGACAAAATGGAGGAAATGCATAAAACATGTGGCTTTTCCAAGACATGTGGAAAGCGTTAACTGCAATGGCCCCTGGGTCAGGGTGGTAAGATACATAAGGTTGAAGCTGGAAGTTTATCCGTGATGCAAAAAGGTCAGTGGTGGGGCAAACACCAAGTTCGTGGATAGACTCATGAAAAAGTTTGGAGTTCGGAGTCCACTCCAACTGAGGTTGAGGCATTCGTGACTGTCTATCTGCGTCAACATTACTGACACCTGGAATGTGTGCAGCTGTAACCCACATGTTGTGAGAGAAGCACCACAACCAAATTTCTTTGGCAAGTGCATTTCTGTCAGGGCAGCTACTTGTGCCCATGTGGTTTATATCAGCCATGGCAGTAGTGTTGTCAGTCATTATCTTAACATGTCTACCAGCAATCTGCTTGAGAAACACTTGGAGGGCTGAAAATATTGCAAGAAGCTCTAAGTAGTTAATATGGTGTTTGGCTTCTGAATCAGTCCAGAGTCCTCCTGTGCTCACACTATCCAGTGAAGACCGCCAACCCTTTGTGAATGCATCTCTTGTAAGGGTAAGCTCTGGCTGCCCATGAAAAACAACATTATAGGTACATGCAGAAGAAGTGATCCACCACTTTAGCTTAGAGCGAGACGCTTCGGAAAGGGACATGGTTGAGTCAAAATTCCCCTTATAATGTTTCAGTGCTAGTGTCTTCTCCCTTTCGAGATGTGGAAAATAGAGGGGCCCTTGCATGACCCCTGGGAAGCTAGATATTATATTTCCTGTGACTCTGGAGACCTCTCGTATAGTAAAGCATTTGCTGTGATAAAGCTCAGAGCAGACTGAAATAACTTTTCTGCTCTTTTCTGGTGTAAGATAAATCCTCATTAAAACAGAGTCGAGTACAAATCCCCCCAAAATTCAATTTTTGAGTGGGGAATAGTACAGACTTGGTTGGATGGAAAATAAAACCCAGGGAAGCGAATATGCGGACTGAAGCAATAACATTTGCCATACAGTCACCATTGTCTGTCCCTTGCAGATATGAGTCATCGATGTAAGGGGAGGAGAGATGTCCCTGTTTATGAAGTACAGAATAAACTTGCTTGAGTAGTTTAGTAAACTTCCGAGGACAAAAGGAGAGACCATTGGGAAAACATGTGAATTGGAAGAGGGTGTGGCCCCATTTGAATTTCAAGTACTTTTGATGTTCCTTTGCACTGGGAACTGAATAGTAGGCCTCTTTGAGGTCAATTGAGGCCATATAGCAGCTGGGTCTCATGAGGCGAATAGCACTCTCTAGCGTGTCCATCTTAAAATGATTGTATTCCACATGTTTGTTTAAGTTCTTGAGATTTAAAATCATTCTATAGGACCCATCCTTTTTGGGGCGAACACCCTAAGATTGGGGAAATAATTTCCCCCGGTTCAAGAGTTGTTGTAACAATCACACCCTTTTCTAGTAATGTATGGATTTCTGAGTCGATAATCGATCTCTCCTTGTCACTAAAGATAGCCCCATTAGGGCGTGTAGGTTGAACAGGCTTTGAGCAAAACTCAATATGTTGGCCTGAAACCATATGGACGATCTCCGTATCAGAAGTAATTCGTCTCCAGGAGGGTAAAAAGGCGGCTAGTCTGTGTCACGTTAGAACGTTGCGTGACGTTGCACGCATACTTAGTGACGTTATCCAGCGGTTTTGAACTTTGGACCTGCCGGGGGTTCGAGCACTTTTCCAGCATCTTGACATGGTTTTCAGAAGTGCGAGTTAAACCATGGACAATTTCCACAAGCCTGGTGCGTTGAGTTTCGATGGAAACACGTCAGAAAATTGGAGAAGATTTAAGCAGCAATATGAGATCTACTTAACCGCTTCGTGCAGCGAAAAGAAAGATGATTCGGTCAAAATAGCTATCTTGCTAAACTTTGCCGGCAAGGACGCCATTGAAATTTTCAACACATTCGAGTTTCCCGAAGGCGATGAGAAGAAGCTGGACAAAGTTCTTGAGCAGTTTGAGCGGTACTGCAACCCCAGGAAGAACGTCGTCTTCGAAAGACATCAATTTTGGCAGATATCCCAGAAAGACTCTGAAACTGTAGACCAGTTCGTCACACGTTTGAAAAGCAAGGTGAAATCAGGCGAATATTCGGCAGTTGATGACATGGTGAGAGACAAGTTTGTGTTTAGTATACGAGATCAGACAGTGAAGGAGCGGCTGTTGAGAGAGGATAAGCTTACACTGGAAAGAGCTATTTCTATGGCAAGAGCGTCCGAGGCTTCGAAACAGCAGATTAAAGCGATGGGCATGAAAGAGCAAAACAGTGAAACTCCGTCTGTTGATGAAATTCGATCTGGCGACAAACAAAAGCACAGCCCTTCGCGTCGACCGGGAGCAAGTTCGGGTTCGCAAAAAAAGAAATGTAAATTTTGTGGTTCTTCTCACCCGTGGGGATCTTGCCCTGCCTTTGGTAAAACATGCAGCTATTGCCAGAAGAGAGATCATTTTGCGAGTGTTTGCCGAAAGAGAATGCGAGATTTTGGCGGGAAAACTGTACATGCCGTGGCCGAGTCGGAAGGCAGTGATGATGATGCTGATTTTCTGACATTTTCTGTAGAGCCAAGTGGCCAGTGCCCTGCGCAAGATGATTTGCACGCCTCATTGAAGATTGCTGGCACTGAAGTGAGTTTTAAATTGGACTCCGGAGCAGATTGCAATGTCATTTCCCAGTCCTTGTTTGATCAACTTCCAGTACTACAGAAACAGGCCCGCCAGTGCAAAACCAAGTTGAGAGTGTATGATGGAAATCGAATTACACCCAGAGGCAAAGTCAACCTAGTTTGTGAGTACAAAGGAAGATTCACAGTGTTGGAATTCATCCTCGTCGAGCAAGACGTACCGTCCATTCTTGGGTTAAAGTCCTGCCTTGAATTGGGCTTGATAAAGAGGATCTACAGCCTTGAAAAACAGCTTCCAGAAACCAAGTACGCTGACGTCTTCGAAGGCCTGGGTGAAATCAAAGGTATCCAGCACAAGATTCAAATTGATCCCAATGCTACGCCTGTCGTCCACCCTCCACGCAGGGTTCCAGTTGCTCTCCGCGAGCCGCTTAAGGAGGAACTTCAGCGAATGGAGAATCTGGGAGTTATTAAAAAGTGTATGGAACCCGCCGCCTAGGTCCACAGTCTCGCAGTGGCAAAGAAAAAGATCAAACAACAAGATCAGAGTATGCCTGGATCCTAGCAACCTCAATTGTGTCGTCATGCGCGAACATTTTCCTATGCAGACTGTGGAAGATGCTATGAGCAGAATGCCCCATGCCAAAGTTTTCAGCGTCCTTGATGCTAATCACGGTTTCTGGCAGGTCAAACTAACTAAGGACAGTAGCAAGCTAGCTACCTTCAATACGCCTTTTGGTAGATACAGTTACACGCGTTTGCCATTCGGTATTGCTTCAGCCCCAGAGGTGTTTCAGAACATTATGTCCCATTTGTTTCAGGACATAGAAGGTGTTGAAGTTATTGTGGATGATTTGGTCGTTTGGGGAGAGCATGTTGAGCAGCACGATGCAAGGCTCAGACAGGTGTTGGACCGCTGTCAGGAGTGCAACCTTAAGCTCAACAAAGAAAAATGCCGTTTCCGTGTATCTGAAGTTCGTTATGTTGGTCACGTGTTGAGTTCAGATGGTATCAAACCAGACCCGCAGAAAGTTGAAGCCATCAATGCTATGCCAATTCCAGCCAATGAAGAGGAACTACAGAGGTTTTTGGGTGTCGTAGCCTACCTGTCGAAGTTCATTCCAAACCTGTCCGAGAAAAGTGCCCCTTTGCGCCAGCTGCTACAGAAAGATGCTGAATGGCCTTGGGAAAAAGCTGAAGTTGACGCATTTACAGGCCTCAAGACAGCCATCTCATCTGCCCCAGTCCTTAAGTTCTTTGACTCCAAGGAACCAGTGACTATGTCTGTTGATGCAAGTTCTAAAGGTTTGGGTGCTGTTATTCTTCAGAACGGGCGCCCTGTGGCTTACGCCTCCAAAGCCCTCACTCTGAGCCAGCAAAATTACGCGCAAATCGAAAAAGAGAGCTTGCCATCGTCTTTGGGTGCGAACGCTTCCATGATTATGTGTATGGGCACCGTGAAGTAATTGTTGAAACTGATCACAAACCTTTAGAAACAATCTTGAAGAAACCCATACATCAAGCACCCCTCCGTCTGCAAAAGATGATCCTCAGAACAAAGCCTTATGCACTTAATGTCAAATACATCCCAGGCAGTCACCTTGTTCTGGCCGATGCGCTCTCCAGAGCTTACCTACCTACGGAAGCTGCAGATCAACATGATGAGTTCGAAATTAATCTTCTGGGTTATGGACACGTGTCTGAGATCATGCTCCAGAAATTGACAGCAGAGACCGGAAAGGATCCAGAACTTAAGCAGTTGCACAATGTTGTCATGAGTGGCTGGCCACGGACCAAAGAAGAAACACCAGTGGAAACCAGGCCTTACTGGAACTACAGAGATGAGATCAGCTGCTATGAGGGGTTGATGTTTAAAGGGAGCCGCATAATTATTCCTTGTGGCCTACGACCCGAAATCCTACAGCGCATCCATGCCGCTCACTTGGGAGTAGAGAAGTGCAGAGCACGAGCCAAAACAGCAGTGTTTTGGCCTTGTATCAATGCTGCAATTGATGACTTAGTATCCCAGTGCAGTACCTGTCAGCAACATCAGCGAAGCAACCAGAGAGAGCCCTTGATTCCCCAGCAAGTCCCTCAGAGACCCTGGAGCACAGTCGCGGCGGACATTTTCTATTACAAAGGCAGAGATTACCTACTTGTGGTTGACTATTTCTCCAAATTTCCTGAAGTAGCTCGCCTCTCTAATAAAACTAGTGAAGCAGTGATATTGTCAATGAAAGACATGTTCGACTGCCATGGAATCCCAGAGAGGGTAATTGCAGACAACATGCCATTTAGCAGCCTGAAATTTAAAAAATTTGCCAGTGATTGGGAGATTGAAGTGGTGACCTCAAGTCCGCACTACCCGAAGTCAAATGGGTTGGTGGAAAGAAATGTGCAAACAATGAAGCGGTTGCTAAAGAAAGCTGATGAGTCCAAGCAGGATGCTTTCCTTGCTTTGCTGGAATTTCGCATTTCTCCCATCAGTGGCATGGAGGAATCCCCAGCAGAATTACTTATGGGCAGAAAGCTGCGAACAAGATTGCCAACTTTCCACAGCCTCCTAGAGCCCAAGACTAAGCCTTTGTCTCAGGTCCGTCAGAAGCTGTTGTTACGTCAACAACGCCAGAAAGCATACTATGACCGTGGAACCAGGCCACTTCCCACACTACGTGAAGGCGAAGGAGTGAGAGTGCAACAAGGCCGAGAATGGACACCTGCGGTGGTCGTCAAGCAACACCAGGCACCTCGTTCATACGTAGTAGCTACTCCAGATGGGACGCAGATACGTGGAAATCGCATACATCTGCAGCCAACCAAGGAGGGGACACCTCCAGTTATGGGCCCAATGTGGGAACCAAGCAACGATGAGCCCAGCCCTCCTATGCCGTCACCAGCTGATACTAGGGTTGAAACGAATGGAGCAGAATCGCAGCCCGAGACCTCATCAGCTGACCAACCCGTCAGAAGAAGCCAAAGGATTCGAAGACCACCTCAGCGTCTTATTGAAACTGTATAGACATTGTCAAGCCGGTATTAGTTTAAGGGCTACCAAGTCTGTCTTGAAAAGGGAGATGTCACGTTAGAACGTTGCGTGACGTTGCATGCATACTTAGTGACGTTATCCAGCGGTTTTGAACTTTGGACCTGCCGGGGGTTTGAGCACTTTTCCAGCATCTTGACAGTCTGCCAGCCTTGAAAGCATTTTTTCGAGAAATTCATTCAACAAAGGAAGAAATGCAAGGAATTCATTTACCTGCAATTTATCAAGACGTGAAATAATTCCAGCTATTTCCTCTAGGTCCCCTTGGACGGTTTCTTCTTGTACGAGAAGTTGTACTGAGCTGGCTTTTGGTGCTTCCATTTGGAAGTGTTCGGGTAGCCCCTGGACAAAAAGGGCTTATCACGGCCTGTGCGGTGGAGCTTAGTGGCTTGGTTAAGAGAATCTTGGCTAGATTTAGTAGCCGTATGCCCAAGACGATTCGAGGCACGAATTGCATTTAGCTGTGCTTGGAGATCATCTCAAAATAACAATGAGGTCACCGGTATCTGCGATGAACAGAGGGACCCATATTCTCTGTTTAGCGTTGGTTTAATTACTTCGCGTCTGCGAAGCGAAAGGTCATAATTAGCATGCCCCAGTAGGGCCACAGCGTCAATTGGTAGGCCCAGTAGGCCGTTCATGTCCTCGTGGGAAATTTTCCCGTCATTCGTATTTTCGAGGCGAGTGTTCACCAGCTTATCAGCACATTCTGCCAAAATTGCGCCAACTTTAACGAGGATTTTCTGTACCGCGGCAAGGCGTAAATCACTCCGCCTTCCTTGGCTGGAAAGTCTTGCCCATATTTCTTTGTTAACTCTGGGTACTTGAACTTTGTCGCAGTTCTCAGGCCGCTCGTATTTTTCCATTCGGTCATCGAGCTTAGAATCTGAGAATTTTGCCGCCCATCTCTTGTTGATAATGTCCGCGAGTTTTGTCGCTATGGGAGAAGTGGTTTTCTCCTCTTGCTCAAACTCATGAGCCAGCTCATCAAGGAATTTATGCTCCCTGGTTTGCGAGGACGGCGGCTTGACGACATTGCCTTCATCACTGTTGACATCAGTTAAGAGTTCGCGAATATCCTCGTCGCTATTGGAGAGTTGTGAGCTGGTGGACAGCGACAACTTTCGTCGCTTTGCTTCAGGGTTTGATGGTTGGCGAGAGTCTCGCTTTTTACCCTGTTCGGCGGTGACGCTTGCGAGAGTCTCGCTTAGAGTTGAAAATGATTTCGTCATGTCGACAATGTTGTCCTTGAGAGAGGTTAGCGTGTTAGGCAATGAGTCATTGCCCGGACTAGGTTGCCTTGGTTCCTCCCGTAAAATGTCGTCTTCGTCACCTTGAAAAAGGGTTTGGTTGTCCTCAGAAGAGCGAGAAGGGTTCTCCTTGGACACTTTCCTCGTTGAAAAGACAATGATCACGTTCGCGTGTGTACACAATAGAGACCTTAAGCAGTAGACGTTCGTGAGCCACCGATGGCGTCCTCGTCCGGAGGGAAACTGGGTCGAAGACGGGGTTCGTGGCGCCAAAATTAAAATGTATTTTCTGCTGGTATGCGGTGCCTACAGTTCAGAAGCAGTTTGTTTCATCGTTGAGTCAATTCGCTGTTGGACACGCCACTTGGGGCGTGTCCCTTGGGTATTCCTGATTGGTGTGGTTTCAGTATTTATAGACTGTTCAGTGTCATTTAGTCCTCTCACTCTCGCTTTCCACGCTGACATTGAAGTTGTAGCCCCACCCGCCCGCCCTTGTCTATTTCGTTAATTTTCATCATTTCCTATCTTCTTGCTCCCAGGCCGTTCAGAATATGTTGCAGGCGTCAATCGTTGTTTCAGATGCAATCGCGCCGGGCACTAGGCCAAGGACTGCAGAGTCGGAAATCCTTTTATCGCACAGCCCAACAGAAGCGGTTTCCCTTATTCGAGTAGCGCCACGCCTACTAAGCCCGGATCAGGAGGATTCAATGATGGGGCATCCAAATATTAGTGGTAATGACGCTCCTATTGACGAATTTATCGAGGTAATAAATGATTACGAACATGAAAGTTTGACTGGGTCGGCCGTATTGCAGGTTAAAGGCAATTTGAGGAGAAACATATCTTTCTGGCGTGATATAGGTGCGCCAGAGTTTATTTTATCGGTCATTCAAGATTGCTATCGTCTTCCTTTCGAGACAATTCCCTCCGGGAACGTTCTCAAAAACAATAGGTCTTCTTTGCAATATCCAGAATTTGTTGAGGAAACAATTTTAGAGCTCTTGCATTCACATCGGGTGGTAGAAGTCCAAGCTCCCCCTTATGTGGTTAACCCTCTATCTGTGTCCGTTCAACCCAATGGGAAGAAGAGATTAATATTAGATTTAAGGTACGTTAATAAACATCTTATCAAACAAAGGGTCAAGTACGAAGACTGGAAGATAGCATTGTCTTATTTTCAAAAGGGAGCTTTCATGATTTCGTTTGATTTAAAGAGCGGATACCATCATATTGATATTTGCCCAGATCATCAGACTTTCTTAGGTTTCGAGTGGACGTTTTCAGGTGATACTAAGTTCAGGTATTTCGTATTTACTGTTTTGCCGTTTGGATAGTCCTCAGCCCCTTTTATCTTTACAAAGTATCTTAAGCCACTCGAAAAATATTGGAGGATCCATGGGATCAGTGTTGCTCTTTTCCTGGACGACGGTTGGTTAATTGATTCTGATCAAGTCTCCTGTGCAGCGTTAGCTGTCTGTGTTAGATCTGATTTATGGAAAGCCGGTTTTATTACCAACGACGAGAAGTCCCAGTGGACTCCTTGTCAGGTCATTGAGTGGTTAGGTATAGTGTGGGACTCTAGTCAAGGAACTATTCGAATTTCAGATAGACGCCTGTCTAGTATTGCGGACTGTGTTCAAAGAATGTCCCAAAAACGTTTTTTGGTGTCCGCTAGGGAATTAGCTTCCCTCATGGGTAAGATCATTTCCGCCGGTGCAGTGTTTAGGAACATCTCCAGAATTATGACCAGATATTGCTCAGTATCTGTCGCAGCTGCGCAGGATTGGGATTCGAAGTTTACTTTGGATCAGTACTGTGTAAGAGAAATTGAGTTTTGGGAAACTAATATAGTCAGACTGAATTTGAAAAGTATTGTAGATTGTCCGTTCAGACCGTCTAGATATGTTGTTTACTCTGACGCTAGTGCCACGGGATGTGGTGCACATTTAAATGTTAACGGTGAGCAGATATGTCATAAGCAATGGGATGTACACGAGTGTGGTATGAGTTCTACTTGGAGGGAGTTAACAGCTATTGTATTTGCTCTTGAGTCATTTTTGCCCCTTCTTAAAGGCTCTTGCATTAAATGGTTTTCTGACTGTCAAAATGCCTGGAGAATTATCCAGGTTGGAAGCATGAGGAAAGATTTACATGTTATAGCCCTTAAGATTTTTCAGTTTTGCCTTGATAATGGAATCGAATTGGAAATGCAATGGATTCCCCGAACTAACCTTGAGAGGGCGGATTTTATTAGTCGTATTATTGATGTAGACGATTGGCAAATCACAACTTCCTTTTTCGAGTTCCTGGATTATACTTGGGGGCCACATACAGTGGACTGTTTTGCCAATTTCTATAATAAGGAAGTCAACAAGTTTTATTCAAGATTTTGGAATCAAGGTTGTAGCGGAGTGGATTTCTTCGTTCAGAATTTGACAGGGGAAAATTGTCTTGTTGTTCCCCCGGTAAAATTAATCCATAGAGCAATTTACTATTTGTATACATCCAAGGCCCACGAGACTTTAGTTGTACCATTCTGGCCTTCGTCGTATTTTTGGCCTATTACCGGCAGGAAATTTTTTAGTTTTGTCATGGATTATAAGTTCTTTAGCGGAAGGACTGTTCTGAAACATGGACGGAACACCAATTCGTTGTTAGGCTCTGACAGATTCTTTGGACAAACGTTAGCTGTCCGTATGAAGTTTTGATTATTTGACCACTGGGTCTCCATTACTCTTATGATGGTCAGTAATGATTCATTTGAGATTTGTTTGTTAGGTATAAGGACGCTTGTCCGCTCATACATCAATAAGAGGGCGCCGGCCTCGGATTGGGAGAGCAATTTATCGTCTCCAGCTTATATTCTGAGGTCGTTTATGTGGTGTTAGTAGAACGTTTGACCATACGATAGAAAGGAGGCGCTGGCCTGATTTCGGAGAGCGATATTGCTTTGAATCTTGTATTTTAGATTTCGGCATTTTCTTTTCGTTTTTTTTCATTAGATGTTTAACACTCAAGGTTATTGGGACAACATCCCCGACCACGTGAAACCAAACATGAAAGATCTCTTGACCTTGTTAATCAAGTCTAAGGCGGATTCCACAGGTAGAAGATATACAAAAGAAATCGTCAAGTTTTCAAGATGGTGTAATTCGTCCAGTATCCAGCCGTCGCCTCCTTTCTCGGTTTCGATTGTAATTGCTTATCTTCATAGGGTATATGTCAGTTCTAAGTCTTATGCAGCGCTATCGTTGGCACATGCAGCCCTTAAACGGTTTCATTCCTTTATTCCCGGCATCATTAGCAATCCTCTGGACGCAGCTATTTGTCATAATTTGTTAGAAGCGGCTAAACGTAGCAAACCAGTTGTTTCTAAGAAGGAACCCATCTCTGCTGATATTATTAAGAAGATCATAGATAAGTATGCTGGTCCTTCAGCTAATCTGAAGGACTTGCGTTTAGCTTGCATGTGCTCGTTAGGTTTTGCGGGATTTCTTCGTTATGATGAATTTAGTAGTATTTTGCTTAACCCTCTGGAATTTTTGCCTGATCATTTGTGTGTGTTTGTTCCTCGGGCCAAGAATGACGTTTACAGGGAAGGGAATAAGGTTTATATTAAGAGGTTATTTAGTAAATATTGTCCTGTTGCCCTTCTAGAAAGGTACATTCTGATGGCTGAAGTAGATCTTAACAGCAGGCTTTACCACTCTTTAGACCTTTGAGATTGTTCAAATCTTCCAATACTTATAAGTTGTATGGAAGTAAGCTCTCATATACGAGATGTAGGGAGGTATTTTAGAATTGTCTTAAGGATCTTGGCTTAGATTACAAGTTGTATGGCCTGCATAGCTTAAGATCGGGAGGGGCTACATCCGTATCTGTTTATCAGAACGTTTACTTAAATTACACGGTCGCTGGAAGTCGGACTGTGCTAAAGACATGCATGTCCTTGAAGATGTATCTAAGCGTCTAGTAATAACTGATAATTTGGGATTGTAGCCGTTATAGGACATTAACTGTAGTATTCTTTTGTCAAATATTAAAGTGCCCCTGGAACCAAAAAATCAATTCATATTTTTCTTTGGATTTCAAAACTATGTTAACAAAACAACAAGTGACCCACGTTTTAAGCCTTGATTTCAAAAAGACACCTCTTTATTTTAACTGTAATTTTCCTATTTAATGGTCCGCCGTTACTAACATTATGTTCTTGAGAGAGCTGGATCGAGGAGAAAATGACGTCAAAGGCTCACTAGTTTAAGAATGCAATACGTGTGTACTTTGCAGAATTAATATGCAGCACGGGGGTTTTGGGCTTTCAGACTTTTAAACTCACGCTTTGCATATATAATAAGCTGCGTTCACACGCTGAAATTAAGCTAGTGCGCCTCTGACGTCACTTTTCCCTCGGTCCAACCCTCTGAGGTCCAATCGGTCAGTTTTGAACGTGAGTAATGGTGGACCGTTAAATCCAAAACTTACACTCAAGTAAACGGCCTTTGGATAAAAATTAAAGCTCAAAATTTTGCCAGTCAGGTGTTAAGCAAACACACTTTCAAAATCTGAAGTAAAAAAGGAAGTGTTCTTTTTTTTTATAACAGGGGCACTTTAATAAATGTCAGCTTGGATTGCCTGAGCATCCAACCATCATTCCTTTGGTGTTGTGTTTGCTATAGTATTTAAGGAGAAAATAATTTATGTTCGTCTGAGCGCAGCGAATTAGAACGTAAGTTAAGCTTCCGCGGGAACACGACCGTCGTCTCTGTTCCTCAGTGACAGTAAATATGAGCGGATTTCAAGAAATCAGAGATTTGCTTCTCTTAAGCTTTGAACAAGGACACATTTCTGAGGAAGAATTACTTCTCTTACTTGAAGAATACACCTCCAAAATCCAAGATTTACCTACGATGAATATGATCGCTTTGACTTTGACAGCATTCAAGAGCCCGAGTGCAAATACGAATTTCGCATCGAGAAAAGCGACATCCCCCTTCTTCAATTACCTGAGGTCTTCAGATGCTCCCAGAGAACTGTTGCCGCTAAAATTGAAGGGCTTTGCATGCTTCTAAAAAGGACAGCATACCCTTTTCGCTACAACGATATGATCCAACGTTTTGGCAGGCTGGTTCCCGAAATCTGCATGATAACAAATGCTGTTGTAAATTGTCTACATGAAGTCCATGGTCGCAGAATTACCGAATGGAACTATGAAGTTCTTTCTCCTGCTTCCCTTGAGACCTCTGCAGCAGCGATCCATCGCAAAGGATATGCATTAGAAAGTTGCTTTGAATTTCTAGATTGAACTGCTCTCCCAATTTCAAGGCCGGGAGAAAATCAACGAGCAGTCTATAATGGTCACAAAGGAATACACTCTCTGAAATTTCAATCGATGACATTGCCAAATGGACTTGTTGGAAACCTTTATGGACCTGTAGGTTAGCCTACGGTTGTGCTGGCATTATTACTGTACATCAGTAGGTGCCTAGATAATGTATTTGAAAAAAAAATTAAAAACAAATAAAATAAAATAAATTGTTGCCCCGTCTCACACTACATTCACAGATTCACAGATTCTGTATTCTTCCAAATCACAATGTATTCTTCTTCCAAACATGCATTATGAAATCAACTGATGTACGGTATAAGAATATCAGCCATTTCTGCTATTATATTTTTACTGGATTTTTGAATAGCTTGACCCCTCCAGCTGATTTGTTCTTGATCTCTTTCACCTGTATTTCTAATGACGCTGTAATTCAGTAAATAACATTTTGTGTTTTGTAGAGGGCAGAAGACATGATGCAGTCATACTAGCAGATTCAGGTTTGTTACAGACCCTGGGGAGGTATGCATTCTCCAGGGGTGGCCAACCCATGTGTCTATATGGTGATGCTGCCTACCCCTTGAGGGTTCACCTACAGGGTCCATTCAAAGATGCAAGATTGACACCAAATATGCTGGCCTTCAATTAATCTATGAGTGCCGCGTCTATAACTAGCGTCCTGGCTCATGGTTATGGAATATACAACCTGAAGAATACTGTACACCACTATTTTTATTCAGGCCGTGCTTGCCAGAGAAAATGTTTTTCAACAGCATCTTGGAGCTTCAATTGCATCAGTGGTTATGAACTCAGTAAAAGAAAATGAGCTGGAAAAGAAAACTGCTATTGAAGGAATAGGCGAAAAATATAAATCGATTTTCCAAACTGCTGAAAGTCAAAACGAAATAATCCAAGAAAGGACATTCTCAGTCGTCAATAATGCCGTCGTCGCTGGAATTCGGGCTAAAGATGATCGATTAAGCAGTTTCAGCAGTCTACTAATGGCTTCACAATTTTTAGAATCAGAGCTTACGTTGGATCGTAATGAGAGGATGCGTCTTCTAAAGGAGAGAATGTTTAAAGAAACAGAGCTAAGTGATACGCTAAGGAATATGGTTAGAATGCTAGCGGTTGGGATGGTAGACCATTTCACGATTAAGGACAAGGTTCTTGAAGTTAACAAAACTTCAACTACGTCAACAAATCAGGCTTCGTTCTTCTTGAATCCTACCGTTACGAAGTTCTCACAACTGCTGCAGTCGAATAAGGAGGATACCAAAATCTTCGCTTCAGTATTGTCGGATATAATAAATAATTTCGGTAAAATCGGTGGGCAGCGGTCATGGCAAGATGGGAGTAAATCGGTTTTTGCTCTTGTTTTAGATTATGGAGGTCCTGCTCTCCTTCGTCAGCTTAATACTGTCTTGTGTGGACCAAGTCTGTCCACTTTATACAAAGAAGTTCGACTTCCCTATCAAATCCCTTATCAGTTGGAAGATTCCACGTTTGCAAGAGCCAAAATCTTTTTTGATAAAATGAAATGTCATGGACCCTTTCAAAAAGCTATTGATGCTACTCCAGTTCTTCCATCATTACGAATTAGAGGTAATGAAATTTACGGATATGCAACTGGGGATAAAGTAATTGTCAGAAATGCCAATGACACCACCAGCACCAGGCCCGTTTTTCATTCTTGCCCTGAAACCTGTGATGAAAGGCGAAACGTCTCTCACAGTGAAGGACTGGTATAGCACGGCCCAAATACTAGCAGCAGGAAATGGTCTGCATATTGTAGGACTTGGAGCAGACGGTGATTCAAAGGTTAGAAAATCTTTCCTGGAAACGTTTTCAAAAGGTTCCATCCCCTCAAATCAGCAGCTTACGCTTTCGTATCCAACTTTTAATTTTGCGGCCACGTTAAACACTTACGACGATACTCACGTAATACCTTCTGTCTTGTTTCCCGACTGGAGACATCTCTTTAAAAAGTGGCGCAATCAGCTGCTTAACATGTGGAAACTACTCCTTTTACGTGAACATGCCATGTAGTGTACAGATTGAGCATCTCATACAAACATATGAACCCTATAAACTCGATTCAGGGCTTTGGAAAAGTGATGTTTATGTGAGGGACAAGCAGAATGTTGATGCGGCTATAAGAATGAATCATTGAAGCCAAGAGAACGAGCAAAACTTCCGTGGATGCCTGTAACGTTTCTACAGTTATGGAAAAAGTATTTAGAGATTAAAACGCACGATCTTATCACACATTTTATTTCAATTCAAACATTCACAGATACTGTTCTTGCAGGGCATTCCATCATACTTTTCATGCTGATAAACGCAAAATACTATCCGGATGTTGCATTTCCAACAAGATATCTTGGTTCAGATGTCTGTGAAATTCTTTTTGCAGAACTTAGGGGATTTTGCAAGGGAAAGAACAACTTCAGTTTCTTGGAGATGTTGCAAGAAATACGAAGCAAGTTCGAAGCACAGCAGCAAAGAATGGGGCAGGATACGTTAGAACGCGAACAATGGCCTTGTGACCTAGAGAGTGAACTAATCATTGGCATGAAAAATGCGGAAAGAGAGATTTTGAAAACAATTCAGTTTCTTGGAATGTCGAACGACCTTATACGGAGTATTATTTCATAATGATCATACAGGCGAACTTACTATTGTAAACCTAGATTCAGAAGCATATATAGCAGAGGATTGCTTTCCGATGAGTTGAATGTTTTACCCGCTGAAGATTTAGCTGATCTAGATAATGGCGCTTTGCTGGATGCTCTGGATAATGAGCAAATTTCCGTCGCCCATAACCTAGCAGAAATCGTAGCTGAGTTTGCACAGGCAACAAACAGCGAAAATGACCCTTCTGCTTTGGAAGAAGGAGACCCACGCCTATGCCAGTATTGGAATGCAGATGAAGATGTCGTTACATGGATAAAGACTTCATTGAACTGGTGTGTAACAAATGGGTGGGCTGCGAGTTCCCTGATTGTGGAAAGTGGTGGCACGAAATATGACTTGGGTTAACGTTTACATCCGACAAAGAAAGAGACCAGTACACTTTCGTTTGCCCCGACCACGACTCGAGAGATTTCTTCAGAGACAAAGTTACCACCTCAGGTGACGATAAGCATATCTTAAATTCAGTGGATGACATCCTAGAAAAGAAACGTCGAAGATTACTTCCATCAGGCGAGCTGTCACAATATTATTCTAACAAGGACAGTTATGTCGAGTACAATGGTCAAATTTATCACATTGCTGAATTTCTTTCGCTCCAGCAAGGAAAGGTATATTCACCGTCAGTTGGCCGCATAAGCAGGTGGATAACCAGTGCAAGGTCCAACTTTTACGATTCAGTAGACAAGACAGTGCAGTGTTTAACTGACAATAACTCAAAGGAGATAACACTAGGGAAATGGGTGGCACTTTATTTTCCTGAAATCGGTTTGGTTATCGGCCGCGTTTGCAGAATGACCCGAACGTTGAAAGCATCCACATCGTTCCCAATACTCACCTTTGATAAATCTAGCAAGTCACAACAAGGCGTGATGAAAGTTTGGATACGGGAATATGAAGGTAACGAAAATAACACAGGTGACGAAAATAACCGTGTGTACAGAAAAACGACAAACTACACGGTACATAATGGAAAAGAATGCCTGTTCACCTTACAACCTGAAGAACGTTCTGACTTCCTAGCATTGACTGAGGATAACTTATCCCAGATAACTCCAGGTCTGCCTGAACTTATACGTCAAGATCGCGAACGCATGCGAAGAGAAGAAGCCGAAAAGCGAAAAAGACTGGATGAATTGAAACAGGGCAGGCCAGAGGAAATGACAGTCATAATTTTGAGGGACGTTTTGAAAGAAATGGAGGTTCCTTTTAAGCTTTTCGACAAGAAGGCTGTCCATGTTTCCAAGTTAAAGGAAGCGAGAGCGAAAGGTAATCCATCGTTAAATTGTAGCCAAGATTGGTTGTCAGGTTCAAGTTAAAAAAAAAATCAACACAAGAAGTATCCAGTGATCAGGAAATTATTGACGTCAATAATTTGAAATCTTCACCTCGTTCACCTCGACCAAAGATCAATCGGTTACGGCCTAACGATGACTGTCATGATGAAAAGCACTTCCAAAAAATAATATATCACAATTCGCGAGTAGAGCCTTTATCTTATGACGACGAAAAACACAGAAAATTACTTATTCTTTTACATGTGTTCTTCCCAATCAATATTTATGGAGCAAAAGTGATTACTTCTGTGCTACTGGATTATTTTTTATTTCTTGTTTACTCTGCGATTTATTACTACGCATCTTTCTTTAGGCAATTAACTGAAATTATAAAAAGACTGCTTTTGTTGTTTATTTTGCTTCATATTTATGGCGTTGCTATAGCGAGACAAGAGGGTTGCACACCGCTACTTTGGTCGCAACTTCCTCTTCTTTTTTGAACCGCCCTGAAGTTTAACATCCATAAAAATACCAAATTATTTGTTATTGTTCTTGTTCTTGTAGTATCAGCTTGTTGATATTTGCATTGCATATTCACGATTAAATGACTCAATAAAGCCATATAAAACACATTGTGTCAATCTTTAACTTGTAGAAATTGACAAAAATAGTTTCCGATAAAAATCGATGATAATAGATAACAATCGATAAACCAATCCTTATCGATTTCCATCGGAAATCGATATCAATCGAACTCACAACTTTTTTTCTTTATCGATTCCTATCGAGTGGCATTGGAAATCAATTGCTATTGATTGTTATCGATTATCGGTTTATCGAATGACTACGCCTGGTCTAATTTCACGAGCCAAACATAGATCGTGTCTTTCAGTCCACTCCATTTCTAAACCTGTGAAATAAATTGAAAAGATATATTTCAAGCCTTATCTGAAAGTAGGTTAAAAAAATAAACGAAAAACGTTCAAAATGTCGTACCAAGATGTCTCAAAAGATGGACGTTATGGAGAGAACCTCCAACATACCGTTTTGGCGTCCGCGCAATCTCGCCCCCAGAGCCTGCGTTGCCCTTATCCAGCGGAACGGGCAACGGACGCTCTGGAAGAATCCAAAACCGAAACCACCAAATCCCGGTTCCGGTTTGCAGTTGCGCCTGCGTGGAGTCACGTGAAA
>BLFK01000200.1:65965-70965 GCA_014634185.1 Astreopora myriophthalma
TTAATAGTAGCTGGCCCTGAAAACTGGTCAGTGAAACATTACGCAACGATAACAATAACATCGAGAAAACTCTGATCGTCGAATTGACTCCGTTGTACAGACCTAAAAATGTTACAATACCCATTGATTTGATTCAAAATTGGCAAACGGATGCTTGACAAGTTTTTCCCATGGCATTTTGATGACATTTCCCCAGCAGTAATAGTACGATGAAAAGAAAGTAGCTGGCTAAAGATGGCTGACTGGTCACATAATACAACCGGATACGAGAAGTAATGGCTTCTGGTCACGTAAAGAAGGTATTAACACCTTCTTTACGTGACCGGAAACCATTACTTCTCCATATCTGGTTGTGACCAGTCAGGCATCTTTCGCAGGCTACTTTCTTTTCATTGAGCAATTACTGCTGGTGAACTGTCACCAAAATGCCATCGCAAATAGTTGTCAAGCATCCGTTTCCCAATTTTGAATCAAATCAATGCATATTGTATCAGTTTTAGGTGTGTACAACAAAGTCGATTCCACGATTGGACTATTCTCGATGTTTCACTATCATTGTGGAATGTTTCACTGACCAGTTTCCAGGGCCGGCTACTATTTGCTATCAGCTTTCTAGCATAAAATTAATGATGCTTAATGACCTTTCAATCAGAAATCGGCTAAAAGAGAGGGTAGAGTGTAGGCTCCCTATAGCCTCGTTATTATTTTTTTCAGGTCGCGATTTTTCTGCTCATGCGTAATAATGTCAATCAATTATATCTATTACTATCAGTGATTGCTTGAGCAGTCCCTGCAAAGGAACTTTTATAGGAGCGTCCTATTGCATCAGAAGTGATAGCAGTGACCACTAGGCTATCGGGCCACATCACATCGTTTGGGGAAAAACATATTTTACCATCTTCTTTATGTGACCGGAAACGATTACTCTTCCTTTGGTGTATGTACACTGTAATACCTGGTTGTATTATACGAAGAGTCAGACATCTTTAGCCAGCAACTTTCTCTTCATCGTACAATTACCGCCAATGAAATGTCTTTGAAATACGATCGCAGAAACTTGTCAAGCATCCTTTTCCCAGTTTTGGCTCAAATTAATGCTTATTGTATCAGTTTTAGGTGTGTACACGCTTGGAGTTCCCTAGGACATGCCTAGGATATTTTCACTGAACAGTTTCCGGTCTTATGTTTCGGGTCATCTGACGAGGGAAGAAACAGGTGTACTGAGGACTGGGAAACCAATAAGAACAACAGTAGAATGGCACCGAGTTGATGTAACAAAACTATGTGGTTGCTGTTTTCATTGGTTGAAAGGTCATTTTAACTGTATGTAATGAACGTCCTTCGAGATTTTTTGAGAGGCATGCATTTCTGTCATAGGATGTGCTGCGTACGCCACACCATCTATTATTATTATTATAAGCCTTCTGAAAAAATAATGCTTCACAACCCTTGGATTGGAAATCGGCTAAAACTGAGGCCAGAGTATAGGCTACCTGTAGCTTCTTGTTTGTTTTTCATCTGTTGTTACTACATTGTACTGATTTATTTTGGACTGAGAGGTGACGGTCAAAACTACGAGTAACAAGAAGTTGCTAGAGGAAAGTTTCCTGGAATTTTGTATTCCTCATCTTAGCTCTACAGAGAAGACTGGGTGAGGGTTCCAATAGAGATACATTACAATTCCTTCATCTTCTCATCCTTTATAAGCTTTATAAGTGATCTGTTTCCGCCACCGTTTAACTGTGTCAGTTATGCTTTTGTCATTTCACTGTTTTTCCCCTGTTTCTTGATTTTCTTCAATACGTTCCGCAACCCATCTAAGATTTCTTTTAGAGCATTTAGCGTCTGAAGACAATCCAATATTGGACTTTCGTCTGCTGTTCAATACTTGTAGTGATCAATTTAATCTTTTAACGCAGCCATTTAAACACCTGAACTAGCTATTAATATTGTCCGTTTACCATGCGTTTATTTTTATGTGGTTAATGGTAAGGTATTACTGTACGAAATTGCATTCACAATGACATTATACCCTCTAGTGTTTAGGCATAATAAAGACAAAAAATAGGCAGTCGATGGCTGCATGTGGCTATTGCTATAGAATTTAATGGATTAGAATACTATTCAAATCGAAGGGCTTCAGGCAAAAATGTTGTTATTCATTTTTGTGGGGTTGTTAGGTCATTTTGCAAAATCACTGCCAATTTCCACTGAATCAACTGCACTAAAATTACGGGGTGAACCTCCCCATGCTACGTGCCAAAAATTAGGGCACTGTGAGGAAAAGAAGCCAAAAAAGTTTTTATTTCCTGTATTGTCATATATTTCTTGCTCTTGTGCACCCCCACTTTCCCCAGGCCCAGAGAAATTTTTTCTTTTCCTTTGTTATTTTGGTGATGTTACTTAGGATACGTAATTCCATAACTTAATCACTGTGTATTGCACAAAGATTGGCCGCAACTTTGCAAAATGACCAAATGCACTAAAAAGTCAGTTAGGACGTTGTTGCTCTGAGCCCTCCAATTGGTAATTTGTTCACATTCCAGCCCGTAAGGGAAGGTGATTAAGGGCTGGAATGTGAACTGTGCCGTTTTGTGGTTCTGTTTTGCTGTAAAACCCACAGCCACTCATTTGAAATGTGTCTTCATGAGGAAAAGGGAACTAATATTGGTGTCATGAAGGACAGTTATCGTTCCCTGAAGGGAATTATTTGTGTCCAAAAAGGCAGTTCTTTTTTTTCAAAGTGTTTTTGACTGTCAAAGGTCTTTCACCCACACCAAAACAACCATCTCCTTTCAGGGTTTGTTTTAAATTGCCAAACACAATCAAAACACCTGAAAAAATGCCAATAAGCAAACATCTGGCACATACCATAGAATCTACCTCGCTTGTAAAGGGAAATTGGAATGAAAACTTACTGTATTAACTGTGATAACTTACCAAGGGAATGACACATGCACCAAAGCACATTGCTTTCATGTTCCAGTTAATAAAGAATTGAAAAGAGCTTGCGTAAAATTCCAGTAAGTTTGAATTGAACTTGTCTATTCGTTGACCCTATGTAGCTTTGATGCTCCAATTGGAAGGAGTCAATGAGTACCCAACCGCTCGTTGACGATGATTTCCTAACCTCAGTGTAAAGGAGAAAAAGAGAGAGCCTGGGTCTGAAGTGTTACGGACAAACCCGAGTGCCTCTCACTAGTCGTACCAGTAGCCACAAAAACTGGAGGGAGGGGGGGGGGGTCCCTCAACACTTAAAAGCATGTGATGGTACTTTCCAGAATCACTGACCAGGCTTAAAAAGTGAAAGCCTGTGTAACGGCACCCCTGTGCCTTACTTCTGCAGTATTGACCTTAGCTTAAACACCGCAAACTTGTGTAATTTTTCATAAGGCTCACAAAAATTTGATGTGTAACATTGGGTTACATCAGAGAACCTCCGATTATTGCTGTTAAATTCAAAGCTACTAGAGTGTTCGCCCCAACATGTCCTACCAAACAGGATGGCTGTAAGAGTTGGCACAATAAACTTCAGCCTTGTGGAATCTGTGAGTCCTTTAGTTTTCTTAGTTTCATGGATCAATAATTAGCATTTAATTTTTATTAACGTTTGGCTTGATTCTGTCCGGTCATAATTTCTTCATGGTACATGTACTTTCCAAAGCAATTCATATGGCACAAGAACTTTGGAAATTTACAGAATTGTGACCTCTCACGCGAAAACGTACACTAACGGTTTTCCGTTGAACGGCTAAAGCCGTTGGTTACCCGTTGGGTACCCGTTGGAGGCGTTGATGAAAGCGTTGAAGGCGTTGGAAAAGCCGTTGGGTTTTTTTCTTTAGCCGTTGAAGGCGTTGAAAAAAGCCGTTGGGAAATTTCTCCCAAACCGTTGGAAACGTTGGAAAAAGCCGTTTGGTTTTTTTTCCCTTACCCGTTGAAAGCGCTGAGAAAAGCCGTTGGGAAAACCCGTTGGGAAAATTCGTCCTACCCGTTAAAGGTTCCTAGCTGCGCTGTAAACTCACCTATTTACTGTTCGGATTAGGGGTCTGCAACCGTTCAAGTGTGACCTCTCAAAAAAAAATATCCAACGGTAAACTACTGAGCGGATAGTGAACGGATGGCTACACCGTTTCAAAATTAATTTTAAAATGGATAGCATGAAAGGACTAATGTGAATTTTGCAACGGCTAGAGTGTATGGCTGAATGGCTAATTATTTAGGAACGGTTAGCAGTGTGCGGCTGAACGGTACAACTGACCCTCAAACGGCTTCAGTTTATCCGTAAACGCCGGGTCTTTCTGCAGGTACCGTACAGCAATGACGGCCTCCTCCATGATCATATAATCACAAACTTCTAATGTAAAATGTGATAAAATAATAGGCTTCAAAAGTCGATCTGCGCAACCGGTAAAGCGAGGAAGACAGTGAAAAATAATATTTCTGTGTTATTCAAAACACGCGTTATCTACTTATCAATCCGTGACGTCTAAACTTTTCAAAAATTTGCATATGGTACAGTTGACATGGTAACGCAACATGTTTGACAACCAGTCGCGTGTTTTAATGTTCAGCTCACTTCAATAGAAGGAAACCGAACCAAAACTCAATCGAACCCGCAATTGCAGTTGTTCGAGGAAACCACAAAATGGCTATGATCGATGACGGTGAAGATTTAATTGAAACAGGAGAAGTCGTTGCGAAAGTAAAGCAGTTTCTGCAATCTGGATGCACGTGCAGTAAGGGCCCGAAAAGTGGGCCGTGTTCGCGTCAGTTCTCGGAGGACACTGTGCTCGCGAATCTTAACAACTGTCTGGAGCTAACCCATGGCGAACTGGATTTAGTCATACTGGCTAACATCCAAGCATTTACAAGTATAGAAGTAGTTGGAGAGAAGAGAAAACGATGTTTG
The DNA here is from genome assembly GCA_014634185.1 of Astreopora myriophthalma. Taxonomy (NCBI): domain Eukaryota; kingdom Metazoa; phylum Cnidaria; class Anthozoa; order Scleractinia; family Acroporidae; genus Astreopora; species Astreopora myriophthalma. Next base: position 70,875 of record BLFK01000200.1, read on the forward strand.
CGAAGTAGTTTTAGCTTCCAGTCAAGAACCATCTGTAAAGATATGTTTTTAAACCTCTACGGGATCAGTTATTCCCGATTCCGTAGACTGA
>BLFK01000200.1:86680-99301 GCA_014634185.1 Astreopora myriophthalma
AATCGCACTAAGGGAAAAAAGGCCCATGTGATCGATTTCTGTCAAATTTTCGACAGATAACACTAATATGATCAGAGAAACTTTCCTCTTCTGGCCGAAGATTGTCGGTGAATGTAGCAATGAAGCAAAATCGTTTTTATAAGAAAATTTGCTGTATTTTTGCAAATGGCTGTTTATGTTCATTTACCATACATGTAAGTTATTTTCTCTCTGTGGATAAGTTATATTTTTTCTATGAAAGCTTATTCCCTTACCTTTAAAATGAGGTATAATTTACCACAAAGCTGTAAATGTCCATCGAGGAAAAAAAATAGAACACCCTATATTTTTCGCTTAATTTTTTGTGTCTGGAAAAGAGTTTTAAGTAACGCGAGTAAGAATAAATAACCTGGGAGCTCCGCTTTTAGGCTTGCCTAAAACTATATATTTTATTTGTTTATTTGTGACCGTACACGGGAAAACGTAGTTTAACGGTTATCCGTTAAACGGGCAAAACCGTTAACCATCCGTTAGTTGCCCGTTAGAAAGCTCTCTCAAAAACGTTAGAGGCGTTAACAAAACCGTTAGCTTTAAACGTCGTAGCGTTAGAACGAAAAGTTTACCCGTTAGCGGAAGTTCTGTTTCCGTTAGCCGTTTAGCATTCGACCGTTAGAGCAGACAGCGTAGGCATTAATACAAAATTTGTATCCGTTAGAACAGCTGGCAGAGGCGTTAGAAAAAATCACCTTCCGTTAAACGGGTAAATCAACTGTTTACTAGCTATCCGCCGTTAGAATTGCATGAGAAATAGCCATGTTTCGGCCAGAAGTTTCACTGCACCGTACCTGAAGAATGATTTCGCCGAAGTGAGCTTTTTAGGTCACGAAGCAGACAAGCGAGCGAAATTCTCGTTTGCAGGCGTATCCTAAACAAATTCGTTACAACGGCTGCGAAAGAAGCTGATCATGAGCGAGCAACAGTTTTGACGATTGGTTTGTGCTGTTGACTGATAATGTATGACCCGAATAAAATTCTGTCATTAACGCGTTGCGAATGAGCGAGCGACAAAGATGATTAAAACGAAAATAAATGCAAGGTGTCGCGCGAGCAAGTTCGCCACTAGGGATCACTAAAGAATGTAAAAAAAGTTCAGGCGTTTAAGTTTCTTTACGTACTTCTAATAGGGTTAAAGTTTATTTCATTTAAGAACTTGTTTGCAATTTCCGTAACTTGCTAAATAAATAAATCATTTAAACAATCATGCGTGGTTGACTCTATTACTCGGGTAGGACTTTTTCCGGTAGTATCGAAAACGAAGACCCCGAAAACTAAGACCCGAAGACCTAAGACCTACAAAAACGAAGACCGGTTAGGAAAACGAAGTAAAAATAAAGGCGGCAAGAAAGTGTGCGAGTTTGTTCATTATGCGCTCTTTGACTATGTGTACATGAAAAAATTTCAAGCTTTTATGGCTATACCGATCGGGCCATTTCGCTTGACGACATCCTAAAATTTGCATCAGACTGTATTCAGATCTTGTCAAACGCTCCTGATTGTGAGATATTTGGCAGTTCGTGAAAACCTTGTCGGTACAGTAGACTGCATCTACCGCTTCTAACGCTCAAGTCGTTAATGCAAGCATTAGATTTTTTTCTCGGCCGTTTAACGGCTCCAGCTATGCGTTAGAAGAAGTTGCGGAAGCGTTAGAGAGTTTTCATGAGCCGTTAGGCAGAATTAGTTAGGCGTTAGAGCGTTAGGGTCAAACGTTAGAACGCTCAAATGATCCGTTAGCCATGACCAGTTCTGCTGTTAGACCGTTAGGACAAACCGTCAGAACACTTTCAAGGCCGTTAACTATCCGTTAACTACCCGTTAGTTTTTAGCCGTTTAACGGATAAGCGTTAAAGTACGTTTTCCCGTGTACGGTCACATTTATATTATGTATCTTTTAAGTTTTGCCAAGGATCACAAGCCTTTGGTAGGGTGACCACAATAGTGTGAGGTTAATTGCTGCTGGTCCATGTCAGACCAAACACCAAGGGTAGTCACCGCCAGGGTTCATTGTGTCCCAAAGGGTTCTTTAACATCCCCTGGAATCAAGTACAAAGACGGGTCCTACAATTCATTGTCCCTATGTGAGAAGACTGGAAAGTCTTGGAAGACTGGAAGTCTGAGGTCAGTATTGGCAGATGTCAAATACAGAGCCAGCACCATCTCCTCAGCTATTGAAAGACCGTGAGTGTTGGTCCAGCTGGGGTTTGAACCCACAACCTCCCACACAGAAGTCCAGTGCTCTACTAACTGAGCTAACCGGTTGACGGTTGGGGCATCAACACATGACACATGAACACATTGGCCTCTACAGGGCCGGGTGAGGAACCACAGCCCTGCTATCTGTCTGTTCATATACTTGTAGATGACCATTAAACTGGAAAAGCTGGTCGATTGTGAGAATTTCAAGTATTTTAGGGAGGTACATTACTTGCCAAAATTTCTGGATGTTAACATTTTGGATGTGTCATTTTCAAACACTTTTTTTGTCTCATTTGGGACACTTTGCTGAAACACCGCATAAGCAGATTTATGCCTATGAAACATGAATATAGACTGAATATAGAAAATTCTATCAAGTTGTAATCTCAAGCAGTGTTTCAACTAGAGTTCGCTTCATAAAGGAAACTAAGGGCTTTGGATCTTAAAGTGGCTTAATGATCTGCGACAAGATCTTCAAAAGGATCCTCTGGTTCTAGTTCCTTAGTGAGAGCTTCCACTATTGTTGCCATCTCAAAACCCTTCCTTATCACTTTGGGTTTGTTTTGGAGGTGGTAGTACAAGGCAACAAGCCAGTGGGCGTGAATCGGCTTCGTTACAGATAACTTAGTGTTGACATCAATGGAGTATATATCAATACCTTTGTCGACTCGCTTTGTGATTTCTCTTGCATGCCATTCCTGAAACTTTCCTTTCAAAAATTGCTTGGCTTACTGTCAAGTCAAGCGGCTGGAAATAGTTGGTCATATTGGCAGGAACGAAAATGCAAACAGAGTTGTTATCAGCAATAAGGACATGAACACATTCTGTCTTCTGTCCTGGGGACACGTCAAATACTAGGATAGCCTTCTGCTCACCAAAAAGGGAAGGTTCTTTACATTTCTCCATGATAAATGGAAAAACAACCTTCTCCAAGGGCTCGATAACTTTGTCTTCGTTGCTCCAATGGTTTGGAGTGAAAGTCAAGTTAAAGTTATCTGGAAACGAGATTCATTGTGGAAGGCATCATGGGGTTTTACCCTCATAAATTAGCTGCATTGGGAGAAAAAGACCTGACATTGTAACTGTGAACGTTCCTGTAATCTGCCTCTTTTTGCCCTTTCCTACAAGTGGCACACTCTTTGCCCCTTTTTCATGGAGGGTATGACTTGCGGAACAGACAGGACAATGGGGTGTGGTCTAAATTGAGAATCAGATCTTCTGGAACAGGGTGCATGGCTTGTACTGTTTTGATCTTTCGCTGAAATGACAGTTTCACTTCCTAGTTTCACTTCCTTTAAAAGTTCAGGAGCCATGGGTATCTTCTCAGCCATAGCAATTCTGACTGCCATCTTCATGCCTTCTCTTTCCATGCGATAGAGGAATTTCTTCCCCAGTCATGACTAAGGCTCAAATAGCCACCGTGCTCGACCAGTATGGTTTGGTCATTGGCCGTAACTATTCCTTTGGCAATAGCATTATTTTGTCACAATGGCAGCTGTCACCGGTGCACCTTTTAGTTGCAGGGCTTTTATCGTTTCGATGGTCTTTTTTATAAGGTCTTTGGGCAGTAGTGCATTCTGAAGGTAATTTCACTTACAGGCCCATCTGCTGTGTGTTTTATGTGAATGAAAGCTTTCTTGAAATCACTGACCGTTTGCATCAGTAAGTCAAGGATATTTTTCCTTTCAATAGACACACTGTCTGATTTGCTCCATGCCTTACAGCATGCTAACCTATTAGATAGATAGATAGTGTTTATTTACCACGCTTGCAGCACAAAAGCTGGGTTACAGTGGTGTCAGCCTGCGTACAATACATATACAACAAAAAAATTACAATACATATAAATTATTCACACTAATACGTAGCTAACATGGACATTGGTTCCAAAGTCTCTACGCGTATCTGTAAGTGATAAAGTTCCTTAGCCGGTCAGTGTTCACCCTGGGGCGGGACTGGAGGGTACTCCCAGACCGTAGGCTGTAGCCATGGGGGTGATTTACAGTAGCTTGGAGTAAGGAGCATATTGGCTCCAGACCGTTACCTCGTACATAAGATATAAAATTCGTACATATTTCCTTACGTCTCTCATTCAGCGTTTTAAGCCTAGATTATTTCTGCTCTTTCCTTGGCTGTCCACTTGTTGTACTTTCTTCGCTTTCTACTTTTGTTTTCTTGCATAGTGACTTCATTTGTTACTTCTTTGGTTTCTCTTTCAGTGAGGTTTACAACACCTACATATATTCCAGCTTCTTCTGTTGGTGCTGATGACATTGCCTGTAGAGGGGTTTTCAGTACCCGCTCAAAATAATTTAAAGTAGACATCGCTGCAAATGAAACTGATGGAGGAAAACTCTCGAACAAAGTGAAATGTAGAAATGTTTTGCTCAAAGCTGCTGACAAAGTTGTGTCTGTTTGTGTCAAAGACGTAAAAACATGTGGGAAAGTTTGCATAGCGTGCCCCAATAAAGCGAGAAATAATAACAGCAAGGTGTAAATGATGGTACAACTTGCCAAACTTTGAACACAAATGGAAATTTTCTTCAAGCACCTGATTGCTAGTCGAGATTGGCATGTTTATGGTAAAACTGTCTGGACAATTCCAAGAAAGGTCCAAGATTGCATGGCCAGAAAGAACGAGATGCAGATGCACTTCTTGTTGATCAGTATGCTGTCGCCTGGATGATGAAGAGCAAAGAAAACTTTTACCCAATGTTGTTGGCCATGTTCCACAAGAAATATGTTTCGTGTACTTTTTTCCACATCACAGGGGTAGTATCGATGCAGCAGGATGAAAAGTATAGGCCTTCCATTGGGCAGAATGGGGTGACACACCCAGGACCTTCTTTAAAATCGAAGCACGAAATTTGAAAAGGAACCTTCAAACGATAGCCTCCAAATACAAAGAAAATGGGGCAAAATGGTTAAATGTACTATACATTTTGTTCTAGGGCGTAGAACTAAACCATTAGCTGTTAGGTTTACCCCGGCTTTTTTAGTAAAAGTGATAAGGAATCATTTAAGACCCTTTAGACCTTTCTCAGCCTTGGAAAAGTAGTACAATGTGTCAAATCCACTTCTAAAATTTGGGTTTTCTGCTCTCTTTTAGTATGGGAAAGAACCTCATTTAAAATTCATGATGGCTTTCCTTCTTGATTCAGGATTGATTAGTTTAGGTTTATCCAGGAAAAGGAAGCCTTAAATCTAAACTAAAGATGGAAGAAATTTGGAATTAATACGATGTGTTTATCAAAACTATGTTTTCAAGAAGCTGGTCCGTAAACATGAAAATGCGCTCTGAAATCACTTCTCCTAACACCCCAAGAGACTTTGTAGCAAGCAAAATCTCCACCCCCAAGAACAATGCGGCTTCCTCTTGACTACTGACTGATTGCTCTCACATAGATTGACACTTACTGCGCTTATTCAAATTCAATACGTCGCAAACATGTTTCAAACCAGCAATTGATCACACCTTTAAACTCCCTATAAATGAGGTGCACTTTTTAGTGGGCTTCCTTTAGGCTGAATTGGAGTTGATTTTTGTGTGTTTTCATAATTTCATTTTTTCACTTCCTTTGGTGTGCGTCACTGTTTTACACTTGATGAACTGCTTTAAATAGGTCGAGCAGCCTAACTGTTGTTCACTTTATTGCACCTTACATTTCGCTTCACACTCACAATCATTTGATTGACAACAGCCAAACTCTACAGTGGGACAGATTTATTCCCACACCTGAATCTTTTGCCCAGTCACAGATGATTTGTTCTGGAAATGCAAATTAATATGCCGCGTTTCACAAAATTTGGCGCCGCAGGTACATGTTGCAGAAAACAATAGCATTCTGCATGATGCTCCAGTTGCAAAGGGAGGACTTGAGATAATCCTCCGAGCCACGTTTAATTTAATGGCAGCAAGCGGTCTCTCTTCACCGTCTGAAAGAACTTATTGAAATGAACTATGAGCGTGTTGACAAATCAGCTACAGGTGAAGACGAATCACTTGCTAGTGACAATGAAGAGGATCTGTCAACTGTGTTCATGATTTATGATGAAGCAGAGGATGACTAGCAGAACTGGCACTCGCAATGCCACTGGGCCTGGCTCAAAAATAGAACTATTTATGCATGCAAAAAGAAACTTATTTTTACATTGTTTTTTTTTGTAAAAGCAACAGAAATTTTATTTTCCAGTGATACAAAGAACGACTAAAGCCTAATCCGAGTTCCAACTATGTCATGTATATTGGCCTTGAATACATGTGATGGCGTGGCCCAAGAAAGTACTTAAACATTTTGTACTGTTCTGCAAAAGTTTTGGATGGTTTTATTTTCGGACACTTTTCTGGTACGAAATTAAAATTGTCCAAAATTTTTTGCAAGTAATGTATTCCGTTTGCAGACTGGGCCATAGGCTTGGCTGAACCTTCTGTAGATGATGTGGGTTACTTATGCCTTATTTTTTTGCTCTGCCAGAAATGTCAAAACAAAAAACTTGAAAACGTATGGGCGTGGTGGCCCAGTTAATGAGTAATCATTTGAAGAGTTCTGAGGTGTTATTATTATTACTATTTTGTCTTGTCTTTTAACAACTGTAGGCCACATCTTCTCAGTCAGGGACAGAAACACCACCAACTGAGGCATCAGATTTTCATGAAATACAACCAGGACCTACACGCAGTACAGCCAGGTACCAAAAAATATATTCACAGAGTTAAAGAAACCTTCCAAGATTACTACTTGAACCAGAGTTTTTTTTACTCTATATCCATTATGAATTCATGGTCAGCGGTAAATTTTGTTCGCTGATAATTTCTGGTGGAAATAACATGTTTAGTTACAATTGAATATGAAATGTAGTTGATCATCTCGAGGTGCTTTCTTGTTTTGCATTGGGCACCTTTACGGCAAATATCTTCTAGTGTTATTAGCATGCACACATCAGTAACTTGATGGACTTGTCAATAAGGAATGGCTATTTAAGTTTTGAACTGTAGAGCACTCACAGTAGGTGGATAAACATCTAATGAGGTCAAACTCTGCATGGTACCATTAGTGTATACTTAAAAATCATCAGCATAATTTGAGCTATATTTGTCCAGCATTGGGTGTGTGTGTGGCTATTGTCAAAAGGGGCCTAAATAGAGGAGTTCATTGATCAGCATTGTGTGGTGGAAATGAGCATGGTTGTACTGTTACAGACCTGAAGGGGATGCCTAACACTCTAGATTCACTTGAAACTTAACACACTTTCTAATAGCACGTACACATGCTCTCAAGATGGCGGCCAACAATGAGCCCATAATGCTTTGGAGCTTACATAGACAATACATCCCTTTCTTTCGACTGATCTTGCTTAACCTTGCTTAATGATGAAAATGACAGAAACTAAACTGTCTTACTTAACTGTCCTTAAGTCTCTTATGGTTTCCCCAGAACATTTTCCAAGGTCTGGGAGAGAACACTAAGCTGGCAAGTGAGCAGTGCACTGGGAAGGGAAAAAAAATACCTCTGGTGGCACAAGCCCAGAGCCTCAGTTCCTACCACGAAATCAGTACAAAAATTGAATTTGTTCTCTGATTGGACAGTACATGCAGCGATAAGAAAATGGTTTGAACCCAGGAGTAATATACCCTGATTGAAAATGATCATCTGGGTGACTGGAGTCCTGAAAAGGACTGTTGTTGTTGACTGACATTTCTACAACCTGTGCGGAAGCCATCTTCAGAGTGAATTCGTGAATGCCATCAGCCATCCACTGCATCCATTTCTTTAGGACTCCATCTTTGAATGGTTTGTTCAAGGATACATCAAGCGGCTGGAGAAGTGAAGTTAATCCGCCCAGAATAACAGCAAGTTCAGTGTTCTCACGTTTGAATGACGCTTTCATGCTATCTGTCATGTGAGCTTCAAACGAGTCAAACACAAGCAGGCTTCTCCCCAGGCCACCGATCCGCGAACGCCATGCCTTTTTGATCCAAACTTTCATCTGCTCTGAATCCATCCATCCTTTCTCCTGGGCAGAAACTACGACTCCATGTTTGTTGTTGATCTTAGGAATAGTTTTCCTCTTGAAGATTACCATTGGTTAATATGCTAATGATGAAGATTACCATTGGTTAATATGCCAATGAGAACATGACCAAACAATGGAATCCGTGTATAATACGCACCATGGATTTGAAGGTCAATTTAACCAAAAAAAGTGCGCATTATACACGGGTAAATACGGTACCTATAGTACCGACTACTACTAACGAAGAACACTGGTTTCCTAACTTAGAATAAACTACCCTAAATTGCTGCCAGCCTCTTCCCGCACCTTACAAACGATTACTCAACCAAAAACAGTAGCTCATTATGCATGGTTATTATACAACTCACAAAAGAGTTAGGCATGATAAAGCGCTTGAAAAATACCAAAGAGATCATCAAAAGTATCAAGAAGAAAAAGAAAAGTTTATAGAATGGCAAGAACAAAATAGAAGTTCGGAAGCAAAGGCTAGGCAAAATTTAGCAAACACAGATGAAGCATTTAAAATATACAATATGAAAGAACCAATTGAACCAAAGTTTTCAGATTATTACCGACCAAGCAACCGTCAAAAGACGGGTGAAATGTTATACATTGGTGGAGGTATGTTAGCAATTGTTTATTTAGCAACAAAATTGTGGGTATAATCTCAGGGAATTTTTCCGAACCTCTTTCATAATTTAATCCCCACGCCCTATTGATAAATTTAAAAAATAATTAAAAAATACAAATATAAAAAAAAATGGAAGATGAAGATCCAATTAATCCTTTTGATGTAGATAGAACAAAAGCAGATGATGATGATGATGATGAGAATGACCAAATTGAAATGACTTCAACATCCCGTAGACCAGAATATCCTGACGATATGCATGAAGAAGAAGAAACATCTTTTATTGATGCTGATGAACGTACTAGATTAATTTCATCCTACTGCAGTAATGTAAATGAGAGATTAAGTACTAAAGATGTAGCAGAAAAAATAATAAAAAAATACCCATATACAAAAACAGAAAAAATGTTTTCTTACATCGATGAAAAGGGTAATGTCAAGGTTAAGTTGACTGCTTCTCAAGGTAAGCCGTACGATTTTTTTGGAAAAGATGGTGAATTAAATCCTGAATTACTCAAAGTGAAAACAATAAGTGGTGTTCTTGGTCCAATGGAAGAACAGATTTTACAACATAATGAAGAGAGGAACAAAAGTGACAAGTCGATTATAGCAAAGCGTAATATTGAAAAGATAGAATTAGAAAATAAGATGAGAATCAACAACAAAGTGTGTAGTGTTGGAACCTGAAAAGGAAGAGTTATTAGGGGAATTATCAGATGCAAAAAGGCAAATAAGTGTCTTACAAGATAAGCTAAGTAAATCTGGTAATGATGAAAAAAAAAAGCTATAAGTGAAAAAATATCTGAATTAAAAAAGGAAAACAGTAAGCTTAATAAAAGTTTCAAAGAGATATATAAATGAAATAGTCAATTAGACATTAATTATGTTGGCATACTTTATGAGAGATTAGACAAATTTGATGAAGAGATAGAAAGTGCAAATACAAGGATAAGAGAATGGGAATCAGAATGAAAGCATAAGAGAACAAATGCCTCTTGGGGACAGAATCAGGGAAGTATTAAAAAAATATGGATTCACTGTATTTGCAATTGTAAGTGCAGCAATTGTAAGTGCAGCAGTAGTTATTGGAGTTATTTTATCTCAAATAGGAAAAGGTCTGACAACTTTAGGTAAAGGCGTAGGAAATGGATTCAAGGCTATTGGTCAAAAATTAGGACATACTACCAGGTATGATAGGGGCGATTGCAAGTTTTATATTCCGAACTGCAAGTTGTTTCATTCCTTGCTAAAAATGCATGGATACCTATTGTTGCTATTGTTGTATATTTAGTAGATCGAGTTAAAAAGAAAAATAAATAAATAAATATTATGGCATCTAATAAAATTATAAATATTCAAATGAAGGGTAACAAAACAAGAGTAAATGTATATCCACCTATACATTTTGGTTTATCTAATATTAAATTGCTAGGTATTCATTCAGATATTTAAACAAATTTAAAAATATTTTGCAGTTTGGTTGATCTAAAATATTCATATTATTTCATGTTACAATGATTCAGTCCCTATTAGTGCTAATGAAGTTAATTTAGGACAATCAGAATTTCTAGCATTTTCAAAATCAGCATATTTCCCTTCAATTTGTTTAAAAGATTATGATGTGATAAATTATTTTGATTTATATATTGAAGGTATTGATGAAAAAGATATTAAGAAGTTAATAATAAGCTTAGAATTAAATTGATAATGATAAAACAATGGTCGATCGGGTTACAGGAATTGTTGATGCAAGGGGGATTGGGATGAGCAAATTAATTTAGCAGTCATTCCCATAGATCAAGTAAATGAAATGAGTATTAATGCAATGGCAGCTTTATTACATAGAAAATTTTATTGATGGTGGTTTAAGTAAAAAAGAAGTACATATAACTGAGAGTTAACTCATAGCTGAAAAAACAAAATCAGATTTAAGAAATAAAATGCTAACAGCAATCAAAGGCGACAAACGGATGAATTTAAGAAATTTGCCAGAAAAAAGACCTAAGTGGTTTTACAAAAAGTCAAGTTGACAGAATAACAATAGGTCAAATGTCAAGATTAATGCATTGTAGCAACAATAGTGCATATTATAAAAAAGGTTTAAATCAACTCAGAAAAATAGTCAAAGGCAAGATACAAGTAGATAAAACAAGAAAAAGAAACCGTGAACTGGAAAGGGAAAGATTAGAAAGGGAAAGATTGGAAAGGGAAAGATCTCAAGCATTTAGAAGGCAATGGGAATCCAAAAGCCTAAGTGAATATGAAAAGCAAAAGGAAAGATTACGCCAATGGAGACTTAAAATAATTCAGAACATTAAAGAACAATTAGAAATTTCAAAATCAAGGGTTTCGGGGAATTTCCCTGAAAAGAAACCAAGCGACCTTTTACAATTCAGGGGTTCGGGGAATTTCCCTTAGACAATAATAAACATAATCATGACCAAAAAAAATCAAAGAGTCAATATAAATCCACCATTAATAGGAGCAAAACAAATTCAATTAATAAGTATAATCAATGAATATAACCAAACAATATAATAAAAGCATTTTGCACTTTAGTTGATAACAAAACAAACCTCACCCAGATCTTATAAGGTTGAAACGGAGCGTGGAGAGTACCGAAGAAACCGTCGACATTTATTAAGAACTGAAGAGTCTCAGATCTCGGAAATCACCCCTACACCGGAAGTCTTGAATGATGAGGACCTGACAGACACCGAAGTTGAGCCATCCTCTGTAAGAGTGGCCCACGAGAATCCTGTAACACCGCCAACCGGAATGTCTACGGCTACTACCACGCGGTCTGGTCGGACAATTAGGGAACCGCAGAGATTTAAGGACTATGTTAAGTATTAGATACAAAGCAGACACTCTGCAGCTTTTCAGTTAAGCTTTCTGTTTTCAGTTTTCAGGAAAGGACACATTTCTCTCGTTGCAGCATTGTCTCGTGTTTCCTTTTTTGTTTGTTTGTTTTCTTTTTTTAATTGTTACGGTTTGTTTGTTAAATTTGGTAATTTCAGTTTTCTTTGTTTCTTAGAAAAAAGGGGGATGTAGCGTCAGGTCAGCGGTTATATTTAGCGCATGCCTACTGGAATAAAGTGTGTTCATTTGCATCCGCCATCTTGGGTGTATGTCGTGTCTTCTCGGAGAACACTTCAATAGGAACAAGCCTAACAGGAATTGGAATACCCGCTGGACTTACGCTTGGTAGCTTTGCTGTTTTATTAGGAACATGAAAAGATAGTTTCAACATGCAGATCAAAAATAGATACAATCAATGGTATTGTAAGTAAATCAATCGATGATAACAAGATATCACATGAAGAATTTATATTGGTGAAATCAGAAGTAGAATAGCATGATATAAAAAGCACAATCAAAAATAAACATTCATAGCGGGGCTCCACGCGTGCGAAGCGCGCGTGGGACAGAGCCCCATACTCATGGAATATGGTCAACCTCTTTTCGTTTGGTTGTCACGTGACTGACCGAGCGTACGTACGTACGTACGTACCTACGTACGTACGCGTCTACAGATTGTACGGGTAGGGTAGGGGAGACTATCAAAAGGAAGGGAGGGGTATCTCAGGCGTGTCTTGGCAAATCCACATCTTTTATATTGGACATTCACATGGTCAATTGACAGCTGTCAAAACGGGATAGCCACTGACCAGTATCACATGACCATATTGTGGGCTCATGTGTGAACTCATCGAGCTGACGTGATTTATTTGGAAGCTGTC
>BLFK01000200.1:102821-105321 GCA_014634185.1 Astreopora myriophthalma
TTGAGATCAAAGTCATATGATTTCATAACAAATGACGGGAAAGACCACACCAAATGTAAAGGGATACCAAAATCTGTCGTTAAAAGAACATTAAATTTCACACATTATAAGAAAATATTATTCAGCAACAATGAAAAAGAAAATGAGAACCATGAAATATATGAGAAGTTATGGACATGAAAATTACACTTATTCAAATGATAAAGTAGCATTATCAAGAAACGACAACAAAAGAATAGTATTAAAAGACGATATACACAAATTAGCACACGGACATTATAAAACCAAAGAATATCTAAAAAAAGGACTAATATTAAGTTACGCAACAATACTAACAAAATAAAAAACTAATTTGAATATTTGCTAAAATTTTGCTTTATCATCAGAACCGGTAACCCCCCTCTGCTGTCCGACAAAATTTAATATATCGTTTTGACCGTTCGGCCTTCCTCAGATAACAAGAAAAAGTTAGAAGCTAAAAATTGAACCTAAAATCTGGAAGGTGCTTGTAAAGGAAAAGAACAAAAGCTGAAAAATAGTATGACATCATTTATGACAATTAAAACTCATAATTACAGGTAGAAAATATTTATATACAATGTATGATGTATTTGAGAACTGGAAAGGAGAAAAACAAAAGAAATAAATAATCCTTGGGCTAAGCATGCATTCAAAACAGTTTTTGTCCATTAGAGAATGAAATCACAAAAAGTTACAAAATAATGCCTTACTCACAGACAGTAAATTTGAAGAGTTTCCACATTTGGTGTAAGCCTGGCTGTGATTTCAAATTCAAAGTCAATGAGATCTGGTCAGACCAAATTTGTTGACCATCATGAAGTCTTTAAGACTTGGCAATTTCTGGTATGCATGCCACAACATAACCAAATGTAACAGGAATGCTAAAATTGGGCCTGATTGCAGGTTAAAATATATCTGCTCCCTCTGGGCCTAATAATTGTATTCAACTGTGGGTAAGAAATGTTATGATGTAAAGTTGATCATGCAGTGAAGTGAAGGAATTGAGCAGTTGCTAATATATGACATTTCATATTTTTTAAAATCACATATTCATTTCCTACAGGTTATTATACAAGCTTGCAATTGACTAGCTCCCAGTTGGATTGTAGGGCAGTGTACGGCGAGTCCCAATCAAGCCAGACTGCCTGGATTGTTTCCCGGCTTCTTTCAAACCACTTAAGTTGTTCTTCACTGTCATGATCAAACTTACGTCATCGCAGTTATAATGAAGCTGTCACTGATGTTTATTATTTTGTTGGGATGCAGAGTGGTGTCCAGCATGCTGCATGTAATTGTGTTGTTTTCACTTCTTAATATATAGTCCACAGTCAAAAGAAGGCAACAAAGAAAGTGACAACAAAGGACTGACACCTGGGAAGTCACCTGATTGTTACAATGGGGCAGTTCTTGATAGGTATTCTTGGTCACAAACCATAAAGGATGTTGAAGTTAAAATTCCAGTGCCCAGTTCAATAACCAAGGGCTCTGATGTTGGTGTGGAAATCAAGAGTGCTTATTTGAAGGTCTGGTTGAAGAGAGGTGTCTCCCCTGTAACAGGTACAAATATTTGAATGTTTATTTCTCAAAAATTGTTGTGGCAGTTGTTGATTTTGCTGCTGACTTTAAACCATGAACATTGCTGAATAAGCTGCACACCCAGTTTTAAAACAACAACCATTTTTTCTTCTATTATTTATTGCTGTAATATATATGTGTAACTCTTGTAGCTCATAGGTATTATAAGAAGTGTGTAAATAAATCATTCACCCATGCCAAACAGGTTACATCAAAGGAAGATTTTATTGGAAACTGTATAAGACATATATCAGATGCCATGTCGTTTCCAAAACAGAGACACAACTGGTGCAGCTATTTTCCTCAATTTTGAGAAAGCAATTGAGACGACTCAGTTGAATCGAACTATTTACAACAAGATGCTGTGTAAGCGTTTACTCGGGGTACCAGTAAACCAGTAAAGTACCAGTAAAGTATGTACATATTTTGGAAGGTTTAGAAGCAAAATGGAAGGATTCAGTAGCCTATTGCTCTCTGTTTATAGATAAATGCAATGGATGAGTTAACCACAGGGCTGCTTGTCTTTAGAAACAATTTAAATGACTTGTATTCTCTAGATCTTTTTGTGGCCTCTCGTTTCCTTGCTTTATGTAAATCTTTTCATCTTCTTGGTGTTGTGATTTATACCACTGGCCCTTTTTTTGGACAACTCCTTTTGTTTCTTGTGTTGGCTCCAGTGATTTGTACCATTCAGCCATGGCAGTCAAAGGGTGTCTTTTTAAACTTGGTTTCATTTGACAATTTGATTGTTCTTTTCTTTGTTTGCAAGCAATTGTTTATGTGCATAAGGCTTAGGCTTTCTCATTTCTTTTTGCCTTAGACTATTTGGTATGTCACATGAGCACCATAGAAATTTGATGTAATGTGTTTCATTTGACTGAAATTCCTTTGTTAGTGCGTCAAT
>BLFK01000200.1:110321-117821 GCA_014634185.1 Astreopora myriophthalma
GTTTACTTTTCTTATGATGATAAGTTAACGACAAAAATTTTGATAAACTAGAACTGTTAAAGAAAGTTCTTAATGTATGGTCAGCCAGGGATCTTATAATTTATGGTAGATTCAACATAGTTAAGACTGTGGCTCTCTCAAAATTAACCTTTGTATGCAGTGTTCTGGAAACTCCGCCTATGTTTTCTGAGAAAGTGAACAAAAAAAAGTTAGGTTGGGTAAAACGGTT
The DNA here is from genome assembly GCA_014634185.1 of Astreopora myriophthalma. NCBI lineage: Eukaryota > Metazoa > Cnidaria > Anthozoa > Scleractinia > Acroporidae > Astreopora > Astreopora myriophthalma. Next base: position 110,551 of record BLFK01000200.1, read on the forward strand.
ATGTTCTTCTGAGGCTTCTCCATGGAATATTATCCCGAATACACTCCTTTCAAACCTACAATCCGGGTCAAAAGACTTCGGGATACTTGTCAAATTTTGGGCGAAAAGTAGAGAATTTACTGTACATGCTTCCATCGCTTTATGAGCAATGTGTGTTCTTCTTTCGCTGCCTTTTTCGCGCCCCCCTTCCCCCCAGGCAATGTTGGAACATGCCAGCGATCGATGAATGGATCTTGATTTTGGTGATCGTGAAAAATCAACATTGCAATGGGGGGAGGGGGAAAAGTGGGAATTGTCCCAACAGTTTTGACCAGGATTGTCTGAGAAAAGAATTTCTTGATAATTGGTCTCAAACCCGGTTAGGTTCATTGAATCTCATTAGAGAATTGTCTCAGATAGTAAAACAATAAGTTGTACTGGTTTAGAGGTAGTGTGAGGAAGGATTGTCAAAATGGTGGGTTGCGTTACAGTGAGCAATCAACAGTTCTCGGCCACATTTCTCGGCTATTTAAAGGAAGATATTTAGGTATAGAAATTACTTTTGAAAAAAAGCCAAACAAAAAACATAATAACTTTCTTTTCTATTCATACAAGCGCTTTTTGGCTTTAAACGATCAGCGGGTGTGTGTTTTTCAACATTTCTCACCCTAAAAACAGTTAAAGATCAAATTAGATGTTAGCTTACTGATTATTTTACAATGGCCGAGAAATGTTGAAAAATGCATTAAGCGTTTTCTTGTTCAGGAACGAATGCCAACCAAAGATCAACGAAAGTGTGTATAACACAACACGCCATATATTCTGGTAGCTACATCAAAAGCACAACCAGAAAATGTGTTTTTAGGAGTGAGAAGTGTGAGTGAGAATTGTTGCCGTTGTCAACAACGGCTTGGGTCACGCAACAGACAATGCGGGTTTGTGTGACACTGATTATTATCAGCAAGATGACGCGCAGCAAATTTGGCGAAGCAAAATCTACAGATACATGAATGTGGCTCTTTCCTTTGTACTATTCTATTGTCTACGCGATTTGCTTTCTTTCAACTTGTGAGGAGTCAAACTCTGCTTAGCAAAGTCAAAAGATTGTGCAGCTCGAAAAGCGGCCTCTAACTGCGCGGAGTCTGGGAACGAGTCCCCTGAAAATCTTCTTCGCTGGTTTTAAGCTGCCATAAAACAGACTGTACTACGATAAAACAGTTTTTGACGCAATGTTACAAATTGTTCACTATTTTGAGGACATATATAATACGGTTTCCAGTTTTGTTCGATGAAACTCAGTTTCAGACAATCCGGGTCAAAAGACTTTTGGGCGAAAAGTAGAGAATTTACTGTATATGCTTCCATCCCTTTATGAGCAATGTGTGTTCTTCTTTCGCTGCCTTTTTCGCACCCCCCTTCCCCCCAGGCAATGTTGAAACATGCCAGCGATCGATGAACGGATCTTGATTGGAACATTGCAATGGGGGGAGGGGGAAAAGTGGGAATTGTCCCAACAGTTTTGATCAGGATTGTAGGTGGCTCATTGCTGTTTCGTTGCCAACAAAACATTGCTTTACTGGGTTCAAGAAATCCGAGGTCAAAAATCATCAAAAGGTGCTCAAATTAATGTGATTGGTATATTAACGAAGTGCAAGTTACTAGAAACTGCTCATTCAGTCCCTAGGCTTTGAAGTATATCTGTGGATGAGGAGCTAGACATTCTGGTTACAATAAGCTAATAAGATGTGATAGGCCTTCTTTAGATGGAGCTGGGGGCTGCTTGCTTTGTTACAAGGAGGTTAAGATCTTAATTGAAAGGTCAGGCCTTATTTCACATGATACTAAGACCCTGGAAGCAATTTGGGTTGACATCTTATTTCAATCCCAAAGACTTGCTGTGGCTGTGATGTTTTGTGCATCTGAGAGATGGAGGAACATAGTTGTCATGGGGAAATTAAACTTTGATGTATGCTAGAAGAGTTATGTCTATATCCTTGAAAAAAATCCTGTTGCATAAAAAAATTATATTTGAGAGTTGCCTGGACTTACCATTGTTATTAATCGAAGAGTTTACCAGGATCAAATGGTATAAGATTCAGGCTGGTGCATTTGAGACTGGAAACATGGATTTCAGACTGGCTTACTGTGTTTTGAACTTGATTAGAAAAAGATTGAAAGCAAAACTTAGTCATGTTACTGACTGGAATAACTGTGATGTTTAAAAATTGAAATCTTCCTTATAGTTCTGTTACCTTGTCAGGTCTGCAATGTTTTCATTTATGCTAATTATCAATAATAATTATTAGATGAGGCTGAGCATGATAGCAAGACTTATGGGCTTTACCTTGGTGTAAAAACCACACAACTGATGACACAGAAATGCAAAAGAATAAACAGAGGGCAACTTAAAAACAAGTCGAAAATTATTCACTGTATATTGAAACATTTTTTCACCAGATTATAGTTTTCGAGTTCTCATGAATAATTGGTTCTTGTAGTTCTTATGGTTCTTTGGTTGTCATGGTTCTTGTCTTGTTGTGGTCCTTCGTGGTTCTTTGGTTCGCTTGGTTCTTGTGGTTTTTGGTTCTCATAGCTGGTGTGGTTTTTTAATGGTTCTCTGGTTTTCCTGTTCTGTGGTTCTTTTGTTGACTGATTATTGTGGTTTGCCTTTTCCTTTTTTCTTTGTCTGGTTGTATTGCTTGTAACATCGATCAGGCAACCCAAGCTTTTATCCAGGCAATGCTACAGGAAGAAAGCATGTGTTAGTAACCAAACTAATTTGTGCTGTTCCTTGTGGAGACTATCTTCGGACCAAACTCAGCAACTCATGTGAAGCATGATGGTGATGATGATGATCATTGTTATTTTTATGAAAAATTTGACATTCAGTATATATTAGGTTCTGCTGCAGTTCTGTGGTATACGTAGTATAGTATTTCAAAAATGAAATCAAGTGTGCTGTAAGCAAAGCAAACTTTCTTATAAATTTTGTTACAGACAAATATGTTTGGTCAGCCTGGTGCAAGCAGGCCCTTATTGTTCCATAAAAGGGTTGTTTTTTCTAGTCTACCTGTGGCAACATATTCTCTCGTGAAAAGCGTCAATTTCTTGAAATGGGTGATTCACAGAAGTTGTATTGATGTTACTGGTGGTTAGCTTTTCATCTTCCTTGAGGAAGGTCCCCTTATTGCTCCACTGAAACACTTTGCCAGTTTAGTCTGAAGATTATTGCTTGGTACAGTCTTGTAAAAAAGCTTCCGCTTATTGGCAACTCTAAACAAACTGAGACCCGCATCTTCTAGCTCTTGCATTGATTTTTGGAGTAAACGGACCTTTAGCTGACTGTGGGAAGAAAAACTTGTGTAAATGGGGCAGGCAGTTGTATGTGGCTCTCTCATCGTTAGCACTCTGAGAGTAACTTGCCCACTGGCAACACCCTCTTTTACTGCCTTGGAAGGATTAACGTAAAAGACTAATCTGCAGTAACTGAAGTATATACAGACTATACAAGTGGAACACATTCACTTACCATGCGTGTCATTCTCTTGTAAATTTCAAGGCTCTGAAATATGACAATTGCCATATTGAGAGTGTTTAGGCCAATAGTATGGCTTGTTGGGCCCGTCCGAAGTTCTGTGGCCTTCTTAATACAGTATGTGCATACTGAGTGTCAGGTGCAGCACATGCTTGTTTCGCTTAGAATTGTTGACATTGGCTTCTATGTCCATGCTGGCCCTTTGGGAGTGAAGCAAATTATCTTATGGCTTGGCAAAATTGAAAAATGCCTCTCAGGCACTCACATTCAGGGTGTACTTTACTGGAGGACTGTAGTTATCTTCAGCATAGGTTTGCTCCAGTACACAATCTAAAGACTGATTGGGAAGTTTTTTGTTGTTTCACAGTGGTGTGCCATGACCTCCAAGTCATCTGCCAGTTTCTCTTCCAACTCCTGAATATTACGAATTTTGCTCTCACCATCCATTGCTTCAAGGCTGCTGCCTAACAGATGCCCAGTCACCAGAGGCACCTAAGTTGTTCATGTGGGCAACAAAATTTCTGTACAAGGAGCCTGGTACAGGCACCTTGAAAGCTGTGATTATCTTGGAACAATGGCCCCAGCATCCCAGTAAATTTCGTTCTACATGTATTAGCTGACCTTCAAGCAATGGAACAATTTTTGTGGTTGGTGAGAAGCCATACTTGGTAGAAAGTGTTGCAAACCAAATGTGATTGTTGTCCTGTTGGCAGTTGGAGACTGGGTACAAGATGTAATTCCCAAATATGGAATTTCAAAATTATGGGCTGTTTGTTGCTGTATTGCAAATGTCAATATGCTGCACACTTGATGGTTGATTATTTGATGGTTGATCATTTGATAATTAAGAAATAGAACACATCAACTGTGTTTACACAGGCTTATGGAAACCAAAGTTCATTTGTTAGAATTATAGAGCAGATCGCACAAACATGAGACCAAAGAACTCTCCCACATGTACCGAAGTTTGCATAAGCCTGTGCAAACACAGTTGTCATGTTCTATTTCTTTTATAAAATATTAATTTCAAGCAAAACAAGAGTCACAGAAAAGGCATTTATTGGCGATTGCATGAATATCTGTAATCTTCTTACATAGCAACAGCCAATCATATCACACCTTAAAAACACATTTCTAAATTCTGCTACTGGAAAGGCTGTATTTCAACTAAGTAGTAAGGACGTTTTTACTCTTACAGTGCCTAAGTAGGGTTTTTTAGAAAACAAAATCTACAGAAAACGTTGAACCGAGACTGCTAAAACAACCCTTATGAGAGAATTTCTCTGGGGACCCCGCATGAAAGAAAAAGTGTGGCACATGCTTCGGAATTTGAAAACGTTCATATTTCGTTCAGAGAGCCTATCATGAACCAATAAACATGGTGTTATGTTTTTGTTCAAATTTATTTTTCTTTTCTAGAAAATCTATCAAAACTGTGACGGTGGCTATACAGAAGGAAATTGGCGAAATTAGCGTGGAAAGTAAGGATGCAACAACCTTGTTGTTCAAAAGTGCAAAAGGATATTAGCTTTTTACAAAAATGTTCGTCTAGGTAGGAGGAATTGAAAAATAATTTAGGCCTAAGAACAGCATCATCAACTTCATTTTGAATTTCTGGGAATTTGCTTTCAGTGGCCGTGTTCCTGTGCACTTGATCACCGCTAACTTTTTCTTGTATGTTTGTTCTTCTTGGCTTTATTGAAGTGATGGTGCTGACATGTGTGTCGGTAGCTGTGAGAGTGGGTAGTTCTGATGAAGATGGACACTTCAACTTTATTAGCTGTCCAGAGCCAATATCATATGACCTCCACACATAATTTCCATCATCTTCTATTTGATATTGTTAAGGACACTGACTCCTTGAACTTTTAAGGATGGCGTTTTGGGGTGCGCTGTTGATTCACACAGGGTTACATTAATGTTGGAGACTCTGCCAGAGGACAGAATTGCATCTTTCATCTGAGCGGGCATCTCTATGTCATTACCAGAGTTGCGGTGAATCCTCATATGTGATTTTATTGTGGCAGCTTTTCTATGGCAAGGACCCTTTCCCCTGTGTGGAGGTCTGAAAAATGAAGACACCTTATGGTGACACCAAACTGCTCAGCACACACTATGGTTCCCCCACAGTGGTAGCAGCTGGTGTTGTCCTGGTGGTAGTACACCGACGTAAGCTCCGGCATTGTCATCTTCAGTTGCCATATGTCTGCCATGACAGCAAGCACTGCACAGTTATCCTGGCAGCATGTTTGAAATATGCGCACAAAGGTGAGCATCTGTATTTCCTCACCCTCACGCCTCGTTGTTACCGTCACATGCCAAGTCATTCCACATTTACCAAACCAGTCAGTTTGGCTTTCTCTGTACTTTTTGTGGCAAGTATTTCATTGCCCAGTCTTGCACTAACAATACTGATTCATCTAGTTTCTCTAAGAGTCCCACCTGACATGAGTCCTGGTTTATAGAGCAAAGAAGGTGTGATTTCTACGCCCATATGGCTGCCTTGGCTTGTTTAACTTTAAACAAGAGCTCTTTCTTTTCCTCAGGTGAGAGTTTAACAGTCTGTGCAGCCAGGCTTGCTTCAATATCAAGGAGAGTCTTTGATAAAAGACTGCATCAATCGCACACTTCATTCTGGTCATGGTCGCAGAGAGCGTCACAGGAAGGATCTGTGGGGTGACTTAAAGCAAACTCTCTACAATCATTGGGCACCAGTGAACTCTGAGATACATGTACCTGTAATTCGAAGGCCCAAAAAATTGGCTTCAGACAGAGATTTTCAAACAAAGTGGAATCCATAGAATGAGTCTCAAAATAGCAACAATGCATCCTGTACTTCAACCAATCCATGTATGTCTAAAGTTGTCCATGATCATTGAATACTTGGCTGACCGCTATGTTTCAATTTTAAATTACTCGTACCTTCAAAATTCAAGAGGATATGATCAACAGTAAAAGACTTTTAATGCACGGCCGTTGTGTATATATATGTAAATTTAGTATTTAGCTATCAAAACAAAGATCACAGTCGTGTTACTTTGTCAATTTGGATATAGCGAAAAGAGAGTTCAAAATAAGACAGCTGACATGCCTACTCGCTTTGTCCTTATTGCAAGTGCTCACAAATAATTATTGCATGAAATAGGACGTACCATATAGTCGCCCATGACGTAGCGCTTGCTCTCCTGGAGGTGACTTTGCTGCTGTTTTGCCCACCCCATGCCTTGCCCTGCAGATAGATAGATAGATGGATAGATGGATAGATGGATAGATGGATGGTTGGATGGCTGGATAGATGGATAGTTTTACTCACTCTGCGGCCTCTGAAGACTGAATTGTATGGATACACAAAAATAGTATGCTACCTAGTAATAACAATTATAACTATAAATATGATAATATGATAACCACCAACTTGTAACTCATATAAATATTACAGTATATACAATAAAAATTACAGATGGCTGCCATAAAAAGTTGCAATAAAACTGCATGGGAGAGTTCTACCACTTAGACATAGATTGGGTAAAGGTATTAGAAAAATGGGGGGAGACTCTCGATCTGGCTATAATCCTGCATAGCCTCAAGAAGAGCTTTATTGGTCACATTCACAATGTCTATCTTGGATTGCCCTGCAATACCATCAAGGTGGACATATGATCATATTTCCTCACTACCGGTAGTGCAATTTTCTTAGCCTCATTCCACCACTGGCTCGGCTTAGTGGTCTTGAGATTGGCGACCTTATAGGCATAAT
>BLFK01000200.1:140321-147821 GCA_014634185.1 Astreopora myriophthalma
TTCAATCAAAACAAATTATGCCACCAGTATCTTTAAAGGTAAAGACCTGATTGATAAAAGACCTGATTTATGAAATTTCAGAGCAATTCCAATATTCTTCTCCAACCTAAATGGCTATGATGGCCACCTGATCATCAAGGAAATAGCAAAGGCTGAGGGCAGCGTCACAGCCATTGCTCAGAGCATGGAGAAGTACATTTCCTTCCGCCGGAAAACTTGTTTTTAAAGACGTGGTGGCATTTGTGATGGGTGAAAGCTTGGCAGTAGTGGTGAAAAACACACCTTGTGACAAGCAAAAGATTACTCTTGAAAAATAGGCAGGTTAAAAACAAGGATCTGCTTCTGCAAAAGGGTGTGTACCCCTACGAATACATGAACAGCTGGGAAGAATTGGAAGAAACGTCACCTCTTCCAAAGGAGGCATTCTACAACAGCGTGAACGATGAGGAAATATTGGGCGAAGAATACAGTTGAGTGCAAAAGGTGTGGAAGAAACTCAAAATCAAAACCTTGGGGGGTTATCACTATTTGTATCTGGTGATGGATGTATATCTCCTGGCAGACGTATTCGAATATTTCCGAAAGATCTGCATTGACAGATACCAACTTGACTCAGGCCATTACTACCTCTTCACTGGGTCTATCATGGGATGCATTGATGAAGAAGACTGAGGAGAAGCGTGAGTTGTTGACTGACATTGACAAGCACCTGTTCATCGAGCGTGGAATCAAGGAGGAATCTCCATAGCGAGCAAGTGATATGCAAAGGGAAATAATCCCCAAGTGGAGGGCTATGACCCCAGCAAGGCGACAACATCCACTATCTGGACGCGAACAACCTCTATGGCTGGGCAATAAGCCAGCCGCTACCAGTCAATGATTTCCACTGGAAACGAAGTCATGGGAAAAAAGGCAGGCACAAAAAAGGGGTGGATCCTGGAGGTTGATCTGGAGTATCCTCAAGAGATTTATCGTCTGCACAATACCCTCCCACTTGCCCCTGAGAAGAGAGGCATTGATCCAGAATGGCTATCCCAATGCCAAGTTGAAATTCTGGCCAAACTGGGCCAGAAGCCCACAAAGGACAAAAATTAATGCTCACCCTTTTCAACAAGAAGAACTGGGTAATCCACTATCGCAACCTGCAGCTGTATCTCTGGGGATGTAAACTCACAAAAGTTCACCATGTGCTGGAATTTGATCAAAAGCCGTGGAAGAAAGAGTACATCAACATGAACATGGAATTCTGAAAGCAGACGAAGAATGAATTCGAAAAGGATGTCTACAAGCTGATGAACAACTTGGTTTTTGGAAAGACGATGGAAGATCTTTGAAACAGAACCGACGTTCGTCTTGTCAAAAGCGGTTAGGAGAAAAAGCTGTTAAGGCTGCTCGTGAGCCTGCAATTCTTGGGTAATAGCTGTCTGTTCGACAAAGACCTAGGATAACCATGAACAAGCCAGCCTGCGTGGGTATGTCTATGTTGGAGCTCTCCAAAAGGTTGATGTATGACTTCTACTACAACAGTATGGTGACTGATGTGAGCTGCCGTACAGGGACACAGACAGCCTTGTGATGGAGATCCAGACAGAAAACGTATATGAGGACATGGCCCGAGATGCGGACAGGTATGACACAAGTGACTATACTACGATGCATCCACTGCACAGCCAGAAAAACAGTGTGTAGGGGTTCCAATCGCAGAGGTAGTATGCCTGAGGCCAAAGATGTACTCACTTGTGAAAGGGTCGTTCAACGTCAAATAAGCAAAGGGAATGAGAAAGTACGTCATCAAGTAGATGATTCACCGCAAATGCTTTAAAGAAGTTCTTGTTCTTTGTGAGAAAGAACTGGACCAGATGGAGCACAAAATGAACATGCCACAAAGCTATGCCCACCAAATCTGGGGCTGACAATGAACAAGTTTTCTCTCTTGCCCTTGGACACAAAGCGATGGATTGCATGCGATGGAATTTGAACAAAAATAGTGTACGGTCATTTTGCACTGGCAGGTGGCAACTGAATATCGGGCGGAACAAGGAGGAGGTCCTCATAAACAAACCCCTGCTTAGGACCATCTAGCCTGTTCCAGGCGTTCAGGTGGTAAACGGGGCGCGACAGTACAGGCAGAGGGAGGTGGAAATAAAGCCACAAAAAATGGAGGGGGCTTGGGACGGGCGAGGGAGGGAACGCCTGTAAAACTTTTTTTTAGAAGGTCTTTCCGCCTGCTTGGCCACCTGACGTGGTTTCTGCTGTTGTGTTTCTCAATCAAACATAAAACTACCGCTGGAATGTACGCAAATATTTTTCATTAGCTTATGTGCCAAATTTATGCCTTCATCATATTTCATTGCTTCATCAATTTATCGCTTTCATCATAACTTCGCAAGCTTTTGACTTATATCTTTGGTTTTAGCCTCTAAATGATCGCTAGAATCCCTAGTTTGCGGTGAGATATGTTGTTTAACGCTACGGCAAGTAAACAACTCATTTCAAATGCTACAATTTCTCATTTTTGGTGTTTAAAAATGCAACGTTCTTGTGTTACATGATGTAAATTGTTATTTAACCAGGAGTGGGCTCCTGATTTAACTCAGAGTTCTAGTTCTTTCCCTTATAAATAGATAACAATGTACCACTTCAGTGCTAAGATACGTTCTTGGCGATTTTTTTTAGCTCTGTCAAAGTAATATTAGAAAGTTACGCGTGATTTAAATCGTCATTTGCGTGGTCATGGCGAGGAATTTTTTGTTATTTTCCATAAGCGCTTAGATTTATCGCCAAGTCTTCGTTTTCACATGATTTGAGACGCTCTACTTTGAAAATTACGAAAGCCAAACAATTATAACTGTCGGTCTCTCATCGACCTTTGTGTTGACTGCATCTGTCAAAATAGCCCATTCCAAAAACGTGAGAGAACTGGAAAAGAGTACGGTTCTTTTTCATTTATTTTAAAAACTATGATATTCAAATGAAAGAGCACCGAAACTTGAGAGTCTTTACCAACAATAGAAGTATTTAGAATGGGAAAATGGTAAAATAGGAGCTCTTCCAATATCACCTAAAATAGAGAGTTTGTATGGATTGGGTAGACAGGCCACAAGATTATAAGGGTTTGTATGGAATTTTGCAACTTTTGCAAGTCTACCATTTGGCCAATTTTCTGCCGACAAACTCTCAAACTTGGCTGGGTAGCTCTTCATTCCATAACATTTCAGTTGAAAAGTTTAGATTTTCAATCTAATCAATAGGAGAAACTCATCCCAGTCCTCTCACGTTTTTGCAATGGGCTATTAACCAATCACAGGGTATACCAGAATCTGGTATACCGGAAAGACCTTTTTAAAGAAGTTTTATGGGTATTCGCTCCCTCGCCCATCCCAGGCCCCTCCATTTTTTGTTGCTCACCGTCCCTGTACTATCGCACCCCGTTTACCAACTGAATGCCTGGAACAGGCTAAGGACCATTGTGAAGGTAGTGCATTGCTCACAGACTCATTCCATTGGTTTCAAACATGTTTATTTAGATTGTTAGGAGTTTGTTGTTGCATTGGTAACAAGTTGTTTGAAATCTGAAACACTTAATACAGAATGGTTTAGGACTTGGGAAGTGAGAGATATTTTACAATCAGGGTATTTACCCAGTGGTGTCTTTTAGTCCATCCGTAAGCAATAATGCCACTCTCTAGTCATTAATCTCATTATAATGCAAATAGGTACATATGTTACAACATTGTTAAGTATATGTAATGATAATGGTAGAACAGGACAGGTTGCGATAAGTTCTTGTTAGTTGGAGTGGCACTTGGTCTTCCTACAAGGGCGATTTTGTTTCACAATAACCCCCTTCTGTCTTGATCAGCTGCTGAAGGAAATTCTGGTGAACCACTGCATCTTTTCATGTCTCTGTAAGGCGAAGGACGTCAAGAGAGCACAAGTTCTCCAATTCCTCCTGGCCAGTCGTTAGTAGGAACTGCTTCTCTGCACTGACATCCACCACACACTGTCGACCATAAATTGTCCAACCTAGCATAGTGAAATCTGCACCTGGATCCTTGTCTGGATCACCTCCTAAGGTCATAAACTCTGTTGTCTGTATTTTTTGATAATCTGCTCCAAGGATCATGTGGGCTGGCATCAAATTGACTCGCATCTTTGGCAAAAGGGAGTCATCTCAAACGGCCATACTGATTCTTCAATCTGTAGGCATTTGGATTCGGCAAGTAGGCGAATAGCATCGCTACACTCCACCTTGAAGGAAAATTTATCGTGATCTTGTACACCCCGACATTCTTTCTCACTGTTCCAAACATGTGCTCTATGTAGTGCTGTTCTATCCTGGGAGGTTTCTGGTGATGTTTGGTGATAATGTAGGTGCACAAATAGGAGCTTGCAGATCCTGACTCAAGATCAAACTGTCTCTGTTCCAACTTTCGCCGGCACTGTCGGGTGTAACGTTCTTGCATGGCTCATCGTTGAACACTAGGCCTGTAGCCCCCCCTCCTCACAGGTCCACTTTTTTGTTGACCAACGATTTCAAAAAAGTGAATTGATAAAAAATTTTCAAGTGCATATATGAGACAATTGCTTAAATTGTCCAGAAAGTGTGAGGATCATTTCTTCAGTTCAATATGTAGTATAGTTCTGTTCTGTCCTGTACAATCCCAACCACTAGTTGTGAATGCAAAAGAAGTGCAAATGCTCTAAGACGGCTACAGACAGAGCCAGCATGATACAAGAGATGTTCTCTTCCATGACCCTTATGCACATCCACTATCTAACAGACATTGATCTGGAAGAAGTGGTTGATCTGTTTGCTAAGAAGTATCCAAGCAGGCTTCAGCCTGACACACTACTGAAAGATCATGATAATAAGCCCTCATGGGGTACTGCAGCAAACCCAGTGAATAATAACGACTTTCAACTTTATTTCTATTTTTGTTCTTTTTAAATGGCGACATTATTCTCTAAAACTCTAAAATACATACGTAAAGTAGTCTCTGCGCCAAAAAAGAATCCATTTTGAAGTTCAAAAGCTTGAGTAATATCCACATTTTTCCTTTTGCTTTTGGCTCCCTGTTTTTATATCATGCTGCCTTCAAAATGCACGAAATGCAGTCTCAGGCTACATAATTTAAAAAATTTCTCATGGGAGCACACCCCTGGACCACCCTACATGCTCATGCCTCCGGCGCTCGTTTCATCTGCCTCCTCATTGGACTGCACCCTCCCACAAAAACATCTGCCTATGGGCCTGAACTCATACTCTTTCCAGTCTTGGGTTGTGCAGCAAGTTGACTGTTGATCTCACTTGTTTTCAAATTGAAGTGTGATGCTTCGTCTGGCAGTTTCTGCATCCTCTTGCGTTACACTGTGATACCGCATATCCCCTCTTGTGCAACCTGTTTCTTGGAATTTCCAAGGAGCATTTTCTCTTTCTCCCATCTCCAGGTCTGCTTGGACAGACTTTCTACAAGGTACCCCACTCCTACTAGTCGTCCTCCTTTTGCACAAGTAGATCTCTGACAGGTCCAAGCTTACCCGTAGCATATAGACCATGCTTTGAGCTGTAGTTATTATTTTCATAGTGATAAGAATGCGAACAACCCAGGAAAACTTGTTGTAAGACTCGTGTATGCTGTGAAGTTTGTGGACACTAAAAATAGCGGCAGCTCTTTGAGTTCTCTTATGAACCTTTGGAACCTTGGAGCCTTGTGAACCTTTGGATCCTTCCCGTATGTTTGCTCCAGGAAGTGCTTTGTGCTCTCACTTTGCACTCTGAATTCACCATTACAGGATTACAGCATGGTGAGCGATTACAACTGATCATCATTCACCAGTGACAAATTCTGTGCAGAATAAACGAGGACCCATAAAATGATTACAAAGGCATAATCCACTTTCACTGTAAACTGGTTCCAGAAATGTAACCAGTCTTTGTACTCGCCAGTAAATGGCGTATTTGTGTACTTGTGCAATTTTAGCAATTCTGGTGCAGATAGAGCATGTTGGTCCGTACTCGCATTTTTGGCTTGACTCCTCGTTGTTTCTCATGGTCCAGTTTCAGTAAATACCATTCCTCTTCTCGCTGTTGCTGGTGTCTGGCAATTTCTTCCATTTCCTGCTGTCGTTGCAGTCTGTACTTCCTCTGTTCCTCATTAAATTTTTGTTGAATGTGGACCTCAGTGGCCACTTTTTCCTGGCTTCTCTAGCACCTAGCTGGTCAATCTGTTTTTTGATCTGAAACGTACGTCTCAAAAGGGTTGAATAACTGTTTTCTGTTCCACTGTCCACTGTCCACTGTTTAATGAAGTACAGTTCCTTATCCGATTCCAATAAGTAATTCATTGTGGCGTCCTTTGCCTTTTCCAAACGTTTAATAAACTCAACTAGTTGCTTGTACGCAGTCAAAATATCTTCCTTTTCACTAGTTTCTGAAAGCTCTTTAATTTAATAAGTAATTCATTGTGGCGTCCTTTGCCTTTTCCAAACGTTTAATAAACTCAACTAGTTGCTTGTACGCAGTCAAAATATCTTCCTTTTCACTAGTTTCTGAAAGCTCTTTAATTTCCTCAAGTTGGAAAGCAGCTACAGCAAGGTGTTGCACAAATTTCTGCACCGTTTGTGACATAATGTAATCCATTGATATCTCAGTTTGTGCTGATCCAAAGTAAGATTTTCTCCTTGCACACAGATCCAAGTAGTCCTGGCAGGGTCTCCACTTTCAGTGTGGGGAATTTTCTGGTGGCCTGTCAGTATTCCCAGTGACAGTTAAGACTCACATTTGAACACAACAAAGTCATATTTTCAAACGACTTCTGTTGATTACAAAAATAAAATGCTTTTACATCTTGATTTCTCCCAAAAAGTCTCACATGTTTACTGGAAGAGTTCACACGACTTGAAAGTCAATCTTGTCATCATATTCTTCATTGTTCTTTGTTTCTATGTAAGAAAGGGATAGTTGAATCACGTCCGATGAAGTAAGACAAAATAAGGGTCCATACTGTCAGGTGTTCTTAAAATACAGCAACTTACGTAAGCAAATCAGCAGAATCAAAACAAAACTAATATACATTAGTCAAAGTTCATACTTGACACTGGGTTCTCCACACAATCAGACAGGCACAAAGCATCCACGTTCTTAGATCAGTTACACAGGCTTCAATGCTTGATAAGGTGACTCTGCAGGTTTAAAAGATATGTACATCTGTGTGTCATCAGCATAACAGAACTTGCGGAAGATGACGCTCAATTAATTTACGTGTATATATGATGAACAGCGGAGGGTCCCAAGTACAAATCTTGAGGGACACCACAATTAAGCAGGAAGTGGTTGGAGAGGGTGCTATTTATCAAAACTTGCTGAGATCTTCTTGGGAGTTGCAAGTTCAGCCAGTCCAAAGCTGTGCCACTGCGGGTAGTAAATTTGATCTGTTAGGGCTGGAGCAACAAGTTAAAGTCCACAGTCTCAACTGTGGCAGAAAGATTGAGCTATAG
>BLFK01000200.1:152821-162821 GCA_014634185.1 Astreopora myriophthalma
CTTTGTCACTGACTTTTGTAAACCAGTTGTATACTGCCTTATCCAAGTCATTGTGGTTGCCTTGCTGCTGCTTTCGTTGACTGTGGCTATCTCCCCATTTGAATGCGTTCACAATCTTCTTATTCTTTATCCATGTTGAAAGTGTATTTGGCAGGACTTCACACTTTACAGCAACATTTTTTTTTGCTACTCCACTACATACGCAAGGTAAGACCTAGGCCCTGCAATCTATCCCCAGTGTGCACTCACCTTGACATGCCTACCCAGGTACATGGCTTCCTGAAGTCAACAAGAAACTAAGACTCTGTTTACGACCATTTGTATGCATACACAACACTGTGAAAGGTGCACAAATTCAGTGTTACTCTGATGTACGAAGAGCACATTCATCATTAACTGATGTATCATTTGGCAGTTTGCACATTTGACCACCATTTCATACAAATAATTGAACCCAAAGGATAGCCAGAGTTGCCATACAGACACAATGGGTTTGCACAATAAAATCAAACTGCATCCAGGTCATCAGGTGATTGTTGTGTCTTACCTAAAACTAGCACCCATCTAGAACTATAACTGCTCAGCAAGGAGGCCCATTGGACTTCACAACTTTTTGCACAGCCTCATTGCACGAACAAAAGATGCAAATGCAAATCTAAATATCGCATCTGTTTTAATAATGATTGAAACACTATAATTAGCCCACTAATTTCTAATTTAGCAGTTGGTTGATATGATTCTGTTGTGCTCATTAGCTACTATTATACTCCTCAGGTAGCGAGCACGCTTATTATGGTCAAGGTTCTCTTGACCGTGGGTCCATGGTTCAGGCAGTATATCTGGCGGGCCAAACTGCCACAGGTTTTGTGTGAGTGTGGGCAGCTGAATGTCATCTTCCGTGTAGCCCAAGGATAGTTGTTTTTGACCACTGCATAGATGGCTGCCACAACACTTTAGCCACTCTTCAACTTTACCAGGATGGGTCCCTTCCCACCTCTTCCAATGCTTTACAGGTTCATTTGGCAGATCTGCATCCCATGTGATCTTATCCTTGCATGCATTATACTAATGGAACCTTCCCTCTAAGATCACAGGCGCAACGAGTCTGGGGATCTTAAATATCAACATCACCAAGCATACATCTCTTGGTAGAAGCAGTGGTTGCTTGAGCAAGGGTGACTGCAGTAGTGCCAATCTGGTTGTTCCGCTTCATTCCATGGACCCCACACTCTCTTGACTTGACTAACATTTGTTCCTTGGCATATTTCAGCCCACCCTCCTTGTTGATAGCATCAGTGACCCTTGTTGATAGCATCAGTGACCTTTGTTGATAGCGTCAGTGACCCTTGTTGATAGCATCAGTGACCATTTCTTTAGTGTTGGAGTTCCATTTGTGTAATTGAAAAGTAACCTTTGCAAAGTTTCCTGTGGCAGTGTTTTTCATTTTGCACACTGTCAGCATGTCATCGATGTCCAGACTGCGCTCAGTCTCTGATGGTATTGCAGCGTACAATTGTTGAGGCAATGCTGAACCACTCCCCCAAGGTGGAAGGGCAGTGGGCAAAGGCCAAACAGTGCTTGTGTAAAATGTAGTGTGCGCACTCGCTTGGGATTTCCACTGCCTATCTTGTGAGAGTTTATATCAATAAATAGGTGTAGATCACAAGTTTATTTATTATAGCCCTGTCTTGTACAACTTCCATGCATTTCATGATTGAGAATTGAGCAGATTTTCATAGAGGCGACTTACACATGCTTTAAATAAAAGAATACAATTAAGGAGAGGCCACAGGAAATTCATTGCAAAAAAGTGTATGTACCAAGATTATGAAGAATTCACCGTAGTACATCATTTCATTCACTACATTCAGTCTTGCATGAAAATTATACAGTGATGAACAAAAAGGTGTGTATGCAAACTAAAGAAATACCCACACAATGTGGAGGCTGTAATAAGGGATCATGCAAGATGGGAGACATGGACAGACACTATTCTGTAACTGATTCCTACTGCTCTCCTACTTCCTTTCCCCATGGCACTGAATTGAAGTCCAATCTACATGGCTGGCAGTTCTTGGAGGGCACCCACCCAGAAAACCAGAAGGGGACAAGTGCACCCTTGTTAAAAGAGTTGAGCATTAAAAGAGGTGATACAGTTTTGCACTGAGGGATTTTAAGCAGTTAAAACAAAGAAACAGTTTGTCTCCTGACAGAGAAGATTGTGTTTGAGAAAACTCCATTGTAAACAATTTACCAGTTTGAAAGTTTCGCAGGGCGTGGGAAGAAAAGTCATTGTTTGCCTTGGTGTCATGGAATGTCTTCACAGGATCAACCTCACTTGATAATGAACAACAGGAAAATTAAGACTTAATAGTAATACTATTTGTGACATAAGTAGTGAGGCATTAGTTTCGTGATAATACGGTACAAGAGAATAATCAACAGCTGTTGCATGTGCAAATCTGGTTGCTCAAAGCTGAAGTAGGAGCTGTTACAGCCGTGCTCTGTCCATTTGTTTTCCCCAGGGTCACCTTTCTTGAATAAAAAGCAAGAAGTGTGTTGATAGGTGCTGGAAGGTCATTAAGCTGCTGCACTTCATCAGGAACATATGGTGGCCCACAAGTGTCATGGCAAGAGATTGAAGTTAATACCGCACGATTAAAAAAACATGATAATATTCACTTGTCTTTGGAGAATTTGGTGTGCATGGAAAAAAACTTGACAACACAACTGCAATTCTTGTGAACTGCACGGCAAAAGTTTGCCAACGTTTTCTCACAGCGGAAAAGGAAAGTCTCTCGTGCCAGTCCTAATTTCCTTTTGAGAATGGAAATGGAAAATAGTGGATGATGAAGAGGAGGAAGCGATTCAAGACTATTGCAGAAAAGGATTTACCAATGACAAAATACTTGCACTTTTAGATAGATGCCATGGCATACAAAAGCCAAAAGTCAAAAGGTGCATAAAAGCTTCTTAAGAGTATCCTGCAGTGGTTTTTGAAGGTCTTCAGCCATATTCAGAGCAGATAGAATAATATCGTCACCTTCTTCTTTGCGTTCGCCTTCGGAAGAGTTAGAACTGTCACACTCTTTAAGTTTCTTTGGTTCTGGCGAGGTATCTAGAGAACTATCGGAGGATAACTGTCTTTTTCTTCTTTTACTGAGCAGTAGCTTAAGAGATTCTTCCATTAAGTCATCCAAATAAGTAATATTAGGCGGATGGTTTTTCAACACGTCTTCACTCCACCGTTGCTTCCCAGTCCCACCTACATTCTGCCTCTTCACTTCTTTCCCCTGCTGTTCTTTGTCTAACAACTCTGTGTTATCTTTATGAGTGGAAATAAATAAATAAATAAAATCAAAATGAAAGTTCAGTAAAATGTGTAAACAACAAAAAGGATTCAAAGGATGGTTCACTGATTATGGCTTCAATGTTACACCGGTGAAACTCCTCCCTTCATTCTCATCCCTTCACCCGTTGTTTTTGATTTGAGATAGAGAACTATGTTATCCAGCAGTCCCTCCAACTCCAACATCCAACTCCAACATCCAACTCCAGTCCCTGCAACTCCAACATCACTCAACTTGTAAAGAAACCACGCTCCCAGGCCATATCAAACACCTTAGATTTGTTTTAGAGGGTCTGTTTATTGGCATATGATCAAATGTGTTTAACAATTCTTTCTGATACAATAGTGCAGTTTTGCTGTCATGTTAGCAGTTTCTGAAATAGTGTTTGTAACAGAGGCTATACTCTGGAGACTTGGTTATACTCTTGATTTATTAATTGTGCCTTACATCTGTCTCACTATGTAGGTAGCAGTGTTCTAGTTGATGGAAAGCTTCAACGAACAGTGAAGTGTGAAGAATCTTTGTGGTTGTTGGAAGCTGGCAAGTTTATCATACTCAACTTGGAAAAGAGGGAGGAGAGATTTTGGACAACTGTTTTAGATGGAGACATCGAAATTGACAAGTCCAAGGTGGACACCACTCGAGACATCAGTGACTTCGATGAACAAACACAAAGTGATTTTGAGCATGTTATGTATGACCATCATCAAAAGCTTCAGGGAAAACCAACCAGCCAAGAAGCAGTAAGTGTTAATGCCAGTGTAGAGTTCAAGTGTACAGATTTCGCTTACCACTGATAACAATAGAAATTACATTTAACTACTTAACGTAGCATCTATGCGATCAGTCTGTTTTTTGTTATTGTAGAAACTTGTTTATTACAACATGAATTAAGATGCTCTTTATAAGAGTGCATGGTTTTGATTGACAGTGACTATATAAAATAATTATGGTACAATGTATGATGAAGTTTTGTTGTTTAGGGTGTGAGATAAGAGTAAAAATGGAAGA
This sequence comes from Astreopora myriophthalma, assembly GCA_014634185.1. Taxonomy (NCBI): domain Eukaryota; kingdom Metazoa; phylum Cnidaria; class Anthozoa; order Scleractinia; family Acroporidae; genus Astreopora; species Astreopora myriophthalma. The sequence continues at coordinate 157,183 of BLFK01000200.1, forward strand.
GTTTTGTTCACTTGATTCCTTGGGAACCATATTTAACATGGTCCTGTGAGTCGGATATACCTGTTTTTGTTTTGATTTGGAAGATTAGACAAGATTAGGGAGAAAACTCGCAGTGCACAGAACTTATGTGCAGAAGAAGCTCAGATTGGTAGAGGAATAATAGAAAGGCACTCACTGAGAGCCTTGGCGTTTTAAGCAACGTAGGTGCTGCAATTCTGGATTAGATTCAAGCTGAAGCGATCAAGATAGAAGTTTAGCAGACGAGCAAAAGGAAAGGTGAGATACAGGACAAAATTGTCAACATCAAACTTGTGATTAGTGCAGACAGCTGAATCATCACTGTCTGTGTCACAGTCCACCTCGCAAAGCCCAAGAGCAGCTGTGGCTATTTATACCTCCTGTGAGAGAAAGAAATGAATAGCAACCGAGTAAGCACTCAGATCTTTTAAGTTTTAGCAGCAGCTTGGTTCAGTTAAAACACTTTTGAAGCTCGCAAAAAAGCGATTAAGTAATGACTCTTAACGTGAATAGCTGTAGTGGTGTAACTGACCTCTTCAATGCGAGCATCAGCATCGACCTCGTGGTCTTCAATTTCATCTACAGCCTCTTGACTTTCATTGCCACTCAGCCTCTCTCCTTCTGAAGCACGTGTTTCACTGATCGACTCAACTTCAGGCACCTGCAAAATTTAAACCGTATTGTTGTGAGCATATGACCATACAATACACTGCATCACTATTCAGGAAAAAATGTACCGTTATGTTACAAGGTTGTGTCAAAATAATGAGTACCTTGCTTTCCTTTGGTGAATGAGGCTTACGTCTGTTCTTTGCGGACAACCAGATTTCTGCCACCCTTTGGACTATGTCAGTACACTCCTCTGTCCCAAACAATGGGCCATTGATGCTCACATGCATAAGTGCATTTAGCATGTCATCAGTGAGTCGACTTCTCATTCTTGTTTTGATGCATTTAATAGCACTTCCACCTCTTTCAGGCCAACAATTGCTAAGGGGCATCGTCCATGCAGCTTCCGCCACCATAAGAAGTTCTGAATAGGTATCCTGGTAGGTCTTGCGCCGTGCAAGCAACCTTTGTAAGGTCCAGTCTGTTGTGGTGAGAATGTTGGTATCTTCAGGGCTTCTGTCATTCGGCTGCAACAGAGTTTGCGGCACTTGTTTCTTCCAAGCAACCATTTCAAACTTGAAATTCTCCCATTGTGTGAGTAATTTTGCAGACTTCATTTTCTTTTCCTCTTCTTCTTTTGTTCCATAGAAGTGGTTACTGATGATTTTTATCTCTGCCTGGCCATAGTCTTCAAATCCCGGGTCACTTTCATTTGGAAGATCAGCGATTTCGAAGATGGAAAAGGCGCTAACTTGGGGTAAAGTGGGTTCAAAGCGATTGTTGATATTGTCTTGCAGGGCCACAATGTAGCGGTTCATGAGAGAACACAGCTCTTGCATCTTGTTGTCTCAAAGCGTTAAACCACAACGGTGAAGCCTTCCATTCTGAGCGAGGTCGTTCTGCAGATTTTTCAAACATTCCTTGTCCTCTTTAAGCCTGTTTAGTTTTGCCTGTGTGGCCTTGATTGCAGGAAGCAGGTGTGAGAAGTTTACGTTTCCTCGTTGAAAACGCTTGCTTAATTGTGATAATACTGGCAAGACATCGTGGAGGAAGTAAATGGTGCCGATGAATTTCACCTTTTTCATTCTTTTCAGGAGACCATCCGCTGCTGATCCCGTTGGTTCAGTTTTAAGCTGCTCCAGCATTTCGATTATTGTGCAGAAATCCGTAAATACCGCCTCTACTGTTTTATCTAACGACAACCAGCGTGTACGACAAGCCTTCTTCAGCTTTTTTGCTACCTGCTTCCTCCCCGCTGAATTTAGTGTAAGACTCTTTGTGCTCTCTTGCACTTTAAGATACATTGCAGTGCGCTTTGCAGAATTCTCGAATAGCTTCCACAACTGGTTGAACTGTAGTTCACAGTGGGCAATGTAGTCAAGGGTATCTGCAGAGCTAGCACAAGCAAGAGCAAGTTTCTGTGCTAAGCAGTGGAAAGACAGGATCAATGGGTTCTCATCTTTTAGAAGCTTTGCCACCCCGTTTCAGGCCCCAGTCATAACAGACGCACCGTCAGAGACAAAGCTGCGCATGGTTTGTACCTCTAACCCAACGGATTGCAACTGTTCGAGGAGTACTTTTTTGATCTGTGGCGCATCTGCCGAGTTGTTGCCTTTCAGTGTGTTTGATATTGCAAGGAAACTGGTGGTGGTGGTACAGCTTTGACTGTCATAATACTGGATAAAAGTTACAAGCTGCTGCGTCAAAGAGATGTCGGTGACCTCATCAGTGAGGATGCCATAAACGCCATTACCAATCTTTTCTTTAATCTTTTCTTTGAAAACCTGTGCAAGAGTTAAAAACAGCTCTCTTTCAATTCCCTTTGACGAGTAGGGGAACTGACGTTTCAGATCAACTCCAGCAATCTTCTTTATCATCTCAAGAACCGAGGACAACTTTCTGTTTGGCAACTCTTCTTTAGCTAGCCAATAAACAACTTCCAAAATTTTCTTGCACTCTTTTCCCTTGTTGTTTTCCTTGTCATCTAATTGCTTCTGAAACTCTGATCCTCACTGCAGCATCTCTAATTGTATGGCTAGTTTGTGTTGAGGAGAATCAGCATGTACTCTGATTGTCTCAGGCTTGAATCTTATTGCTGGGATTTCGTTAAAGTATTTCGTTTTGTTTTTGGCATTGTGAGTGTCATGTTTTTTACAAAGAAGGCAAAACATACCCTCATTTGCTTGAAAAACAAGCCACCATATCCCCGTTTCAGGATTATATGCTTCTGGTCTACTAAGCATAGAATGCTGGAATTTTGAAACCTTTTCAGTTGGGGGTTTGACACTAAATACAAGTTCACAGGTGTGTTTAATACCACACAGGTTTTGCTGGTGCACATCTACGTCAGGGAAAGTGTTGTTCAACATAATTGTCTCCCTTTCTTTATCGCAAGAAGATTGAGAAGGTCCTTGACTTGTTCGAGGACTCTTTCGGAAAGCAGTATTTGAAGAGGAACAACTTGGCTTTTCACTCTCATTACTACTTGCAGGCATTGGATCACAGTTTGTTGCCTCGAACAGGCTTTCTTCATCTATGGTTGCTTGCATTAGAATTTCCCCTAAAGACACCAATATTTTTGTCAATTCATTTCTACTGAATGATCACTGTTGTCTGTGTTCAAAGTTGACATTATCAAGGATTTTATGAACCAGCGTCTGCCGATGATAAAATCGACATCCATGAATTAAATCCTTTCGTGCGTGAAACTAGGCGAGTAATTTTAGTTCTGTTTCCGGTTTCGGTTAAGTCTTTGTTTGACCCGCGTGACCGCCGAAGCGAAGTATCATCGGGCCGTGAGAAAAAACCTCTGGTGCCCAGGGTATCACTTTTGAGATCGCCTGTGTTATTTTTTTCATTTGTCTTAAGATAAAATCTTTCAGTTTTTTCTATTTCAAAGTCCAAGTCGTATTTTGATTGTTGGATAAGGGAAACATAAACTTAACCTTGTAAATAGTGACCTTGTAAATAGTGACCTAGCAAAGGGCAGCCGTGAGACATTGTTTTGTTTTCTTCGGTCAGGAGAAAATTGCCATTTTTACTGCTCACAGCTCAGTACAGTGAAACACTCATTCAGAATAATCATGCCCTTCAACTTACCTTTTTTTTTCTCTTGGCCTTTGGGACGAAAAACTCGCTTATCCTCTTCATTCTTTCAACAGTTTGACTAACACAAGTTGCGTGTTTTACCTGGGGATTTCCCTCAAGACTTGGCCGAGCAGGAATGAGAACGAAATAGTCACTTCAATTCCGTTTAAATGAAGAGGGGAAACCAATAAAATATCCCGCTGCTCAATAAGCAAAGAAAAAAGAGTTATATGGCCGTTTTGAAGAATGTAATTGATTATTCTGTTATCCTCTAGTCAGTATGTTCATGAGATGCCTTAGTAAGAAAAATATATAATACAGTAGTATAAAAAAATCGCCAATATTGATCTCAAAGTACCGGACGTGGAATGGCAAATGACCGGACAAAACGTCCGGGCTCCGGCCTCAAATGAAAACCCTGTAACATGTCAGCAATATTTATCCATCGGAACTTGAACTAAAGAAACCACCCTGGAACAACTGAAGTTTGTTATCTAGACACAAGAATCAAGCATGGAGACTACAGTTTAGCCTGCTGTATCAGCATTTATGACAAGAGAGAGATGACTTCTTGTTTAACATTGTAAATTTTCCACAGGCACAGTAACATCCCAGCGAAACCTACATATGGTATTTATATACCTCACCTGGTGAGATATGCTAGAATCTGCACATCCAAATTGGACTTTTCACATAGACTCTGTCGACCTTCATCACAACTTCAAGTGCGAGGCTTCAAATGCACTGTGCATTCAGAAGTTTGGTACTACAGTGCAGGAATTCAGATCCGTGGTCCATTATGTTGACTTACATTGCAGTATCCTTTGTTAATTTGTGTTTGCTATATCATTTAGGTACTGCAAGTTGGTGTGCAGTGCATGCACCTTCCTTTCTGCTGTAGCTCACATGCTTGCTTGCATTCACTGTTTCAATGTTGTGTGGGCATGCCTTACTTCTTTAGTTTAGATGTACTCCTCATCTGCTGTGTTTATCTCCTTTTTGCATTGCTTTCCTTGATAACTGTGCTCACACTGTGGAGCCAAAACCAATTGTGGAATTGTACACATTTTAGGCATCCTACTGATGAACAATTACAGCTGTTAGATGTGGATTTGTTCTGGCAACTATCAATTATAGTCTGTCCCACTGGAATTATTATGGAATACAAAATATGGAAAACAGTGATGATAAAGTTCCTAGTGTCCCTATGACCTTTACCTCTGAGCAACATAGTTACAGTACTCACAGTGCATCATCTGACCAATTAGTTATTGACTCTTTCCGAACAAATATTATGGGATTTTGTCCAAGTAGTAGTGGTAAATTTTTTTGGAATAACATCCTGTCATTCGTTCGCAAAGAAAGGTTTCAAAGCACACTGAAACGCAATTATGCTGCTCATTAGTAATGAATATTAATGCCTATAAGTTGTGCAATATTTATTATGCTAGCGTACATACCTTTTTACCTATACAGTCGAACCTTGTTAATACAGACACTGAAGGGACCACGGACAGTGTCCATATTAACAGGGTGTCTGTATTAAGTGGGTTGTGTAAATGAAGTCAAAAAGACAGTACACATTTTATTGGAGCATGAGTGTACTTCTTTGATGGGCCAGAAAAGTATGTGTCAGTATAAGAAAAACTTGTAGATATTCCTTCTAATGATACACAAGGAAATGAACAAAGAGAAAAAAATGAAGTGACTGGACAAAGTTCTGGAAAAAGAAAAAGACTGGCTTGCAGTCAAGAGAAATGTAGCTGTAGAGCAAACAAAAGATAAATGAAATCTCACACAGAACTAATCACAAAAAAGGGAATCATTCAATTAAAGTTTGATGGCAATTTGTGTTGAATGTGTTGTAATAGATTTTTTTGATTGACCACTAACAAGAACTGCATACACTTTGGGCTGGACAGTTC
>BLFK01000200.1:167821-180321 GCA_014634185.1 Astreopora myriophthalma
TGATCCTAACACTGCTTACAATATTTTCATCGACAAGTACACTGGCTTATTTGATACGTGTTTCCCTTTTAAAACTATCAAAGGTAAAGCTCTGAATTCCTTTAGGAAACCTTGGCTCACAAAGAGCTTACTTTGGTCAATCAATAAGAAAAATAAGCTATACAAGCAATACCTTCATCATCTATTGAATGACAAACTTCTCAAATACAAAAACTATAAAAACAAACTAACTAATCTTCTTAGAGTTTCCAAGAGGCTCTATTTTGAAAATCAAATTGAAATAAATAAGACTAACATCAAGCGGACGTGGAGGATTTTGAATAATGCAATAGGCCAAAACAAAAAGAAGTTGACATACCTGTTAGTAGATGAAAATGGTGGAAGCATTACCAGTACAGAAAAAATCGCCAACAAATTTTGTAAATATTTTACAAACATGGGTCCAAATTTGGCTGATAAAATAGCCCCTGCCTCCAAGTCGTTCCAGGATTTTATAAGCAGTGTGCCCTCAGACTCGCTGTCAAGCTTCACTCAAAAAGGTTTTAAGGACCATAAGGCCCCCGGAGCTGATAACATTCCAATTTCTATCATCAAAAAAACACTCGAGCTCATTTCAGATCCACTGCTATCAATTATTAACTTTTCTTTGTCATCAGGAGTTTTTCCAGATAGACAGAAAATATCTAAAATTTTTCCTATCTTGAAATCTGATAACGTTAGCTTGGCAGAAAACTACCAACCATTTTCTATACTTCCTGCCTTTTCTAAAATTTTCGAAAGAGCTGTTTATAATCGCATATTTCAATTCTTAATCGATAATGACATATTATTTAAACATCAATTCGGTTTTTGTCCTGGCCACTCTACTTCCCACGCTTTGATTAATTTTATGAACAAAGTTGCTAATGCCATTGACTGTCAAAAATATTTAGCCGGAATATTTCTTGACTTATCAAAAGCCTTTGATACCCTAGATCACGCAATACTATCATCAAAATTGGAAGCATGTGGCATCACTGGGACAGCCCATCAGTGGATAACTGACTATTTTCGTAATAGAATGCAATATGTCCAAATTGACGATTCTAAATGCAAACTTGCAAAATTAAAAATTCTTGATGTCTTTAGTATCAACTCGCTCTAAGTAAGTTCTTTTATGTACTTATATCATAATGATGCTTTACCTATTGCTTTTAATCAAATCTTTCAAACTGGAAATCAGATTCATCAATATTCAACAAGATACTCTGACTTTTACTGACCTCATACCTGTAGAACAAATATCAAAAAATTTTCGATCCTGTCTCAAGGTCCTAGGATATGGATTCATTGCCGAGCAACATAAAAAATGCCCTGACTTTTAATATATTCAAGTGTGTGATCAAACCATTTTTAAGGGCCAGACAAGATATAACTTAAATACCTTAACACTTTATATCTCTGTTTTTGTCTAAGCACGCTTATATATTTAAAATATGTGTCTTTTTCTTTATCTTTAAATGCCACCTAGTATTTAAACTGCCCATGGGGGGAAATCTCTATTCATCATAAGCTTTGCTTCTTGGAGATTTCCCCACCACAGTCACTCTTTCCAAGTTGTATGTTCATTTTAAATTTAATATTAATTAACTATTTATTATCTTTTCTATTCTATTTGTAATTTATTCTGTGTGGCAAAAAATAAAAATAAAATAAGATAAAACAATTCTAAGTAATGTAAACTTTAAAACATACAGGTAGTGGCGAGGTGACCTCTAAAAAACCATAGGGCTTATGCTGAGAGGTCCTTGATGGAGTATAGTGAACTGCTTAATGTTTATCCTGCACTTATGGGGCCTAAGAGGAGATGAAGCTCTAGTGTCATAATTGTGTATTTGATTATTTGTGAAGAATAGATTTTTAAAAGGCAAAGGTTATAAATGGTGGTTGTATAGAAAAATAAATTTTGCAACAGAGAGAATTTACCTTAAAGTGCCTATGAAATGAAATTTTTTTGGCACTTTTTTGAAAGTTTGTTATGCCTAAAGAACGAAAAGAATGATCAGTCAGAGTGGAAAAGCATGAAAGGCTAATTTTTCGCCGCTCAAAGACACATGACCCCGCACAAAAAGTGGTTCATTTTTTAGAGGAGACTGGGGCGAGGAAAAGGCTTGATGATGTAAAAAGGATTGCATATCGCTCTGTTTACACGCTGTTGGCACTTGAACTCTAGTAGAAAAATAGGCAGTCGAGGACTGCATGTGGCTACCTTGGATGGAAATAACTAAAACTCTTCGTTTTGATAGGCTGGCCTTGAAAGAATGTGCTAGAAATTGGCTTTGCTCATCTGCAGTTTGCATTTTGTATTGACCGAAATTCACTGAGCAGGGCTCAAACCCACACTGTTCGATCCAGAGTCTAGGGCACTAACCATGAGGCTGCTGTGCCTCCAACAGAAACATAAGAGGGATAATTGAAAATTGGCTAAGTAATTTTAGTGGGACGAAAATGGACAAAGTTGAAAATAGTTTTGTACGTCTGACACTTGGCAATTTTTATTAACTTCAAATGTAACAATATTTAACAGCCCTGAAATGTCAACTGAATAACATTGTCTACTATATAATTACGCTGTGTCTAGATGTCCGTGTCCGGCAGTCCGATAATTTCTTAATTTCGGGTCTTTGTACGTGAAATAGTCGGTGTTTCCAATGTTATCTTTGTTCGGATCGCGAAGAAGTGGTCGTTTACAGTCCTATTTTGCGTAAATCGTCTCAAAATTGAGAAATAATCGACTGCCGGACACGGAGTATTTTGAAAATCCTGTCCGGTAGTCCCCGCAAACACGTAAATAATTTTCAAGTCTGATGATTCCGAGATTTGCACGGAGTGCGGTGACGACTTCTTCGAGATCCAAACAATGACAGCATTGGATAAATCGGTTATTTCACGTAAATCGACTCGAAATTAAGAAATTATGAGACTGCCGGACACGGAGTGTTTTGAAAATGCTGTCCGGCAGTCACCGCAAACACGCAAATAAATAAGTCTGATGATGCCAGGAGTGCGGGGCAGTAAGAGAAATCAACACAACAAATTGAGCACTGTAATCGACAACTTCGCGATGCAAACAAAGATCGACTATTTCGCGCACAAAGACCCGAAATTAAGAAATTATCGGACTGCCAGACACGGAGTATTTTGAAAATCCTGTCCGGCTGCCGGACATCTAGACACAGCGATATAATTAATATTGGCAGAAACTGAACAAGCAAAGCAATTATTTCTTGAAGGAAATTACTTGTGTCTCGAGAGACATATTGTGTTTCCCGAAGGAAATTCAACGTTCCCCGAAGGGACTTTTTTGACACTTCAAGATGGAGAGCCAAACGATTTACAGAAGGCCACTGACGGCGTTGAACTGCACAAGTCATTCGATCATCAAGGCGGCCAAACAAACGCTTTGATTCAGTGATCATCTTCTCGCTATGAAAATTCCAAAGAATGCCAAAAAACCTGGAAAAATCCTTACGAACAAACACTTCGAAGATTCTTTGAAATCTGTGCCTGGTTATTAATGAAAAATAGTACGAAATCATTGTAAATAACATAAATGCAACCTTACCCTTCGTACATCGGAGTCCGCTTTGAAGCACAAGCAGACTCTTGGATCAATAAGAGGTTGATAAGTGACCGTCGATGCTCTGATTGGCCACGAACACTATCCGAGGATTAGGCGCTTACGGACGCACTCTGATTCGCAACGAAAACTATAACAGCGCACTCTGATTGGCTACGAAAACTATCAAAAGATTAGAGCTACACGAACGGGCATTGAAAAGGGTTACGGACGGACTTACTTACACAGATCATGACATTAGTGGCTACGCCTCTTCGAGGCAGGTAGCCACAACAATGGGGCATGTGCTTCATGTAGGGTTATTAAAGTGTGATACACTTAAATAAGCCCACTTAAGGTACTAAGCTGTGGGCAAAAGGTGGTAAAGTATGAGGGAAAGCATAGCGCTTGTATTCGGAGAAATGTTCTGTAGTAAGTGTGATGAAAAATATAACGACGATGGTGACTTATTTTGCACCCATTGTGGTAATCAACGACGGACAGAAGGGAAAACAAACAATGCGGCCGAGTCGACGAGTCAATTGTCGAAGGAAACCCATGACACCAAAACTTCACAGCAATTAAATCTCGACAATGATACCAACATTAATCACGACTCGACTGTCGCTGGGGCGTTTTGAGGATTCTCTAGCGGGACGTTGCTTCCTTTTCCTTTTGAAAAATCTCCATCTTTCTTTCAACTTCCCTGCCATATACTGCCGTAGAGTTTTGGTTCCACGTCTTTCCTTCGACAATTGACTCGGCGACTCGGCCGCATTGATTTTCGGATTTGTGAGATTTTTTTGGACTTAAAGAGAGATTTATGGACCAGAAAATAAATGTTTGGTTGGAAAAGATTTTTTGATTTAGAAAATATTTTCGGGCTCCCAATAATTTTGTGGGATTAAGAACAGTTTTTTTTTTCGGATTTGACAATAATTTTGCGATTTCAAAAATAGTTTTGGATTTAACAGAGATCTGTAGATTCCGTAAAAATTACAAGGCAGGATTTGATAAAATTAACTGGATTTGAAACTTTTTTTTCGATTAAAAAAATATTTTCGGACTGGCCCTTCTTGGCTTCCGTAAAATGGTGACTTGACTTGTTTATAAGATAGATAAGTGATAGTGCGGTAGAGTGCTTCTTTGGAAATCTAAACTGGAGTTGATAGAAAAGATTGAGAGAATCTGTAAACTCTGACATACGATTATGCATCACTTTCTCAACACATTTGGAAAAATTTGGAAGCAAAGAAATTGGCTTGTAGTTAGTAAATAGATCAGGATGATCAGCTTTAACCCTTTAACCGGCAGACTTTTTTTAGGTAATTTTTCAGTTGCGCAACCGCAATCACTATTTCTAATGATAACTAAAAAAGTATTGAAGTTACCCTCCCATAAACTATATATCATTGTAAAGCTTTGGAAATGTGTAACATATTTGCAACAAAAGAACAAAATAAAGGGCATACCACAAAGGCTATGAGCTATTTGCATTTTTTGGTTACATTCCACCCTGGGCAAAACAATATTTTCTTCAAGGGGCCTGTGGTACAGTATTGTTACCTGAATCACACAATGAACTTGGGTTCAACAACCATTTATCAGGGAATAAAACACTTCAAACAGAACTAAAATATTCCTATCCTAGCCTGAGATATTGCATTTTTCAGTGAACAATTCACGAAAAAAATGTTTTGAAAATTATTTGCAAAAGAACTATCCAGAATTGCACAGTTCAGTGCAGTGTAGTGTTCCTGCCAGAATTGAAGTTACTGTTACTGCCAGTATTAAACTTGTCTATGCCACTTCTCCCAGCAATTTCTGTCTTTGTTTAGGCACAAGGCCTTCCCATCACAGGTAGTGCAAACAATGGCAGATTTATATCGATAATTCCTGTCAAGATTTCTCACTTGGGCTCTCTTGGCACAAACAACACAATCCCTCCTTGCATCAGTTACTGCAATTTCATGGTAGGATCCATCCAGTCTCCTGGCATCAACTTCAGCTTGTGGCTGAGTGGGTGGGCGACCAGCCTTACCACGAAATGATCTTCCAGCAATAAGCTGTCGTGCCACTTCTTTGCAATAACTTAAAAATTCAGTGCTGCTGGGCTTCAATTCCTTCATAATAATGAAGGAGTCCAGGAGACACACTTCAAGGCCATAGCCAAACAACTTCTTCCAGGCTTTTCGTGACTTTCTAATGACACTAAATGTCTTTATAAGCTGATCCGCAAGATCTACTCTGCCCATATATTTTTGATAGTCAAGCTGAGCTGGAGGACAATTGATGTCAACATTACCACCACGCTTCTTCTTTTTGCTTCACAAAACCGACCCATTTTTTTAGCCATTTTCTTGCTACAGGACACTTGTTGCCCAGAAAAGGTGTAGCATGCAAAATTATTAACAGTAAAGAATAACAAACATCCGCCAACAGCACATCTCATGGTATGATTCTTACTAATCTACTGCTCTCGCATTGATTGTTATACTGGGTCGACGTCTCCTTATTGCTCCTTTTTCGTATGCAAGGTGGCCAGAAAAGGGCCCTCTAGGGGATTTTGGTCATGTTATAAAAAACAATGAAATACGTATTGTAACTTTTTTTGTGCAGAACATATCATATTTATTCCATTTTTCAAAAGTTGCACACACTGATAGGGTGATAGGCAATTAAACGTTTCTTTATTGATAATAGCAATTATAGTTAAGGAGCACAATATTAGTTACCCTAGATGTGCCCCCTCCTCTTTGTGTAGTATAGTTGTTTACTAATGAATGTGGTTATGAAGCGAAGTGGAGAAATGAAAAATACCAAAATAGTTAGCCCTAATAGCTTGGCACTTTCCAGTGCTTCCAGTCACTTACCATCAACAACTACTGGGTAAAGACAGTCTCAAATAGTCATTTTCGTTTCACCTCACTGATCAGACTCCTCTCCAGTTATGACAAGGTTATCAAAGGGCAGCAGTCCGATGGAATCACTGTAATGGTCGGTTCAGATGCTGCTACAATGCACTTTTTGCCCCACAGAGGAGTTTTGTGATCAGACAAGCAGACCACGAAGCTCCGCATAGCTCTGCATGATACTTCTGCTTCTGCTTGAATGGCTGCACAGTGGTCCACCTCTGTCACAGCTGCTTATGGACATCATCATGAGATTACGTTGCTTTAAGACTGCACTGACTGCCCAGATAGAGAAGGCTTTTGTGATAGTGGGGGTCAATGAATTGAATTGAGCTGTACTGTGTTTCTTGGGGGTAAGAGATCGATTTGCTAATGAACCGGACGTGGAACTGAAGAGATTCAACCGCCTGGTGTATGTTGTCCACTCCTTTTTTGTACCCTGAGTTTGTTATGAAATCTCTGGAGGTCTTGTACAGGGGTGACCTCTCAACTAGGAATGACGCTAGAAGCAACGTATCAGTTTTTCCTGAAATCAAAGTTGAGAATGCTAGATGCTGGTTAGAATAAGAGGAAGTAGTCATCTAACTCAAGAGAGTTGACTGAGCAGATAAATGCCTATGACCACATTAAAGTCAAGACCATCGTTGCATTACGGAACTTGGAACCAAACACAAAGTCAATGAATAAGGTGTGCACAAGGTATTGGGCATCACATGGAACCATGACACCAAAGAGCTGAAAGTTGACCTTGGCCACACGAAGTCATCAGAAAACTTGCCTGTTACCAAACAAACAGTTCCTAAGTTGAACACAGGGCTTTGCGAATGCCTGGGGCTGGATATCATCGATAGTGACTGACATGAAGCTCCTGTCTCAGAGGATTTTCCTTGCTAAGGAGGATTGGGATGACTTGGCATTGTTTTTGGATAGGATTGGGGTGATGGTGAACATCGCGTTTTGCAGAATACTGCTTGAATTTTGAGGAAAACACTTGAGTTGAGGCCTAAGGCTGTGGGACACAGCCCACCCTCAATTGACTGAAAACCAGAGTTCATTGAACCGTGAAATAGCAGAATTATTAACAACTACATTAGTGATAATAATCTTAATCATAATAATCATAGGGAAGTGGCATGACCAAGTGGTTAGGATGGTGGATTTGCATGCAGGTGCCCTGGGTTCAAATTCCATTCTTAAAACTAGCTGGTTTTGTCTTTGGTTGTCCTGATTTCAACTCCCCCATGCTTTGTAAGTGGCAACTGGTTGCCTCCCGGCAGCCAGGGTATTATTAATAAAAATTATTTACATCTTAATCCTTTATTTTTAATCCAGAAAACTCATGAGCTTCTAAAGCAGGCTTGGAATGCCAAAGGTTCACCATTCGCTGGGACAGAGTTTGATCCATCAAAAGTTAATATATCACCAAGTTATGGATAAATCTCGACTGGGTGTATATTCGCACAATTCACAGTGTGGTACAGGCCTGGCCTAACAAGCCTGGGATGCAACTAAAGCCTTGATAATGGAAAAATGACTTTTGCTACAAGGATATTGCATGCACCTTATTCCAAAATGACGGTCAATTTAATACTCCTTTGTTTTTACTTAAGTTAGCCCCTATTGCCTCATTGTTAAGCTTAAAATGCAAACGAGAATTTTACCTTGAACAAGGCAACAAGGGCCAATTTGAATAAAATCAGGAGAATGTTAATTTGTGGCCACTTTGGATAAGCTATTTGGAGGCATCAGAAGTGCATTTCACAGTCCAGATTTTGCTATAGAAAATCATAGAAAAGATGCTGTACGTAACTTTTGAAGATTCTGAAAGCATGTCAAAATACTGGTCACACCTTAGTTAACTCAACACTATAACTGTAACATATTTTTGCTTGGTGTCCCATTTATTTGTGTGATGTGTCTCATAGGACCTAATTAGAAGTGTTATATGCAAGGCTTTTGAGTCAAATAAATTGTTGAGTTTTGTGCAATGTTGTTTTCTCTGGAACATTAGTTCTAAACATAGGACACAACAGTCGTAACATTTAAAACAAGGAGTGTGTCATAGCAGTAGTTGCATGATGATGTTCAGGGTAGTGTGGATGCTTGGAAATGGAGGGCTGTGATTGGCTGAATTTCAATTTCACGTTAAAAAGGGGCATTCTGATTGGCAAACGGAAAAAGATGACCATCTTGAGTGAATTGGGGCTTTGCGGGGGGTCTTGTCAAAAAAGGAAAGGTTAGGGTTAGGGTCGAGCTGCCTCAAGGTGGAGTGTCATACACCTTGGCGATCTTGTTCAGTCGGGTGATGCCCAGATCCCAACGTTTCAACCGCTTTTGCAGATGCATGCTGGGGCCCCCGGCCAATGAAATTCTTGTCAGTGCCATCAAGTCAGCCAGACACGCCACCAGTAGACCCACTGCTACGATAAAGAGGGCCAACCCGTTCCACACCATGTGAACCTGTTGCAATCGGTAAAATGTCAGGCGATGACACAACCTTTGATAATGGTAGAAGGTGAACAATGAATCCAGTATTTGTTGCAACAAGTCTGGTTTCCAACATTCCAGATTGGTGGGCATCAGCGTCAACATCAATACAGGCATCTTGGCCATTTTTTCCTCTTTTCCTCTTTTCTTCTGAAGGGCCCAGTTGCAATGAAGTAGACGGTCATGATCGTATTGGTGTGAGTCACAGCTGTGATGTTCCATCGACAGGTTCACAGACCCTCATCTTTGGCCAAGAGATCCAATTGCCGTCTCAATTCTTCCTGATTTAACCATCAGCGTCGACCACCACCAACATCTCCACCATCACAGTTGCCATCTCTATCACCACCATCTCCTCCACCTCCGTGTGGCCTAGGTGTCTTGGTGGTGGGTGTCCTCATCAGGGGCGTGGGGTGCTCCTGCTGCTGCTGTCGAGGGACGACAGTGCGCAAGGTCTCTGTCAAGGTCATTTGTGTCCCACGGTCGATTGAACATTGATGCGAGTGATTGTTGGTGCTTGTGTTTCCGGCGTCCTCAGCATCATGTCCATGCCCACTACGGCGGCATCTGTCAGTGTGTCAACGTGCATGCCGGTGGTGGTGGAAGGCTTGCTGGGGACACAGATACAAACAATTCATTCAGGGTTGCATAGGCCAGATTCAGGTCTGGTTGTGGGGTCGCGACAACGTTTGGCTGCTAGATCGCGATCAAATGTACTGATGACGCCAGTGCTGATGGCCCCCACACCTATGGCCGTACATGCTGTCATCTCTCAACTCTCTCAAGCATTGGTTCTGGAGTGTAAGCAACTGAAGGTCTGTGTCCACTGTTCATACTTTGGAGACATCTAGTACTGACCATCTGAGGCCAGATGCAAGCCATACAGGAGCTACATTTTGCATTCGTACATCTCCACGTCCTGCCAATGAGTGGGAAACTATTGCAGCACCCTCTGTTCTGGGCTTATGGTGGGGACCTGAGAGGAGCTGCACCATGCTCCCCCCCCCCCCCCCCCCCCCNNCCCCCCCCCCCCCCCCCGCAAAAAAAAATTGGCTGTGCAGTGGCACCGGTAGGATTCCAACCTACGACCTTAGGGTTATGAGCCCAATGAACTGACCTCTGTACTACAGTGCCACCCATAGCTCAAACAGGAGAGTGCGAGACTGTAGATCTGGAGGATGTCAGTTTGAGTCCGGCTGGGTGGATGACCCGCCCAATTTTTTTTTCTGGGTGAGGTGAAAAGAGGACTCACCCACAATTTATCTTTTTTCCAACATTTGTTGTTGAAAACATTTTGACACCAAAGACAACACATTATTTTGTTCAAACACTTGAATCTAAACCCCACCAGTCCTCTGCCATGTGACGCCAGATCTGCTGTTTCAACTACAGACCCACACAATGATTGTTCTTGCTGCTGTAGTCGTGTGGACTAAACATGTCCAAGAACTCGGTCCAACTGCCGTGGTGGCCACGAATTCCGTCATCAGTCTTTGGGGGACTTCTTCTTTATACCCTGTATGTGTTGTATGTCACAGATCTCCAACACGTTTTCAAAGTTGTCACTGATTTGTCCCCGACCAATTGTCACTGGTGACAATTCCACCACGCAATCCACCACCAGCAACATGTCTGTTGCGCAGCTCAAGCAGTTGGAACCTCCTATCTTGGTGCACGGGTTTCGAAGCTCTCTGCACAAGGCCATACCTGTCATCATTGTCGCAAACTTCTCTGTGTCCTCTTCATCGATGGAATGGAGTGATGTGGTCCACGGTGTTGCCTTTTATGCTGGGCTGCCATGTTGAAGGCCAGTAAGAGAGACTGGTACTAATAATGTCAGCGTAAAGATGTGTTGCGACGTGTTGCAACATTTTTTTTGGAATCGGGTTCACCGTCAGTGGCAAATGGCCGAATTTTTCTTGGAATTATTAAATAAAAGGAGAAATAGGACATTGATGAACTCAGGAGACTCAACATCTTCACCAGACAACAAAAAGTCGCAGACAGCTGACTTGACTGATCTTGAAGAAGAGGACAAAATCTGTACAGCACTCAACATGTCTCAGAATTTGGCAGGAAAGCTGCAAGAAAATCTAGAATGTTTAAAAAAAATTGACATGATAGAAACATCAGTCAAAACTATCAAGGAAGAACTTAAGGGGCTGTGTCATGAAATTCAGCCAAATTCAGCAACAGGAACTGCCAAACAAATCAAGTGAAACATGAAAATAACTGGTTAAAACGTTGAAAGAAGGTTTTAATAAAACACGAAATACAAAAGGAGGCAGGGATGGGCAAAATTGAAGAGGATTAAAATGGATTGCAATTTGGATTTTTGAAAACTGTTCAGTCTAACAGTTTTTCAAAGTTTATCTTTGTTGTTTGAAACTCTTGTTATGTATGCTTGGGAGACCTGTTTTTTATCACAAAGCTTTGATCTTGTTGTTTCATTGAAAGTACTTGGGTGATGGTAAGTTGAATAGTGAGTAAGTAAAAATTTTTGCATGGCAAAAGTTGAACGGCTGAACAACTGTAGAAATTCTTTGAACGGCTGGGCTGGAATGGCTACAATGGCTGAACGGGCTGGATAAAAATAAACATCTAAACCTTGAATAAGAATACTGCAAGTCTTTTGAGAGTAAAGCAAATTTTATTTTTTCTGAGAAAAAATTCCCACGATGTGCTGACTTCTTTTCGTGATGATGATTTATCTTAGTGCAAACAAAATAATGAATAAAATAAACAAGTGGTGCCAATTTGTTGACAGCATTGAATTTGCATAAGTTTGACATGAGAAGAACAAGTGGTGGATAACTTCAATTCTACTATTGACACAATCGGTGAAACGACTCTTGAAACTCAAGTCAACTTGAATTTTGATGCATTCAAATGGTGTATAATAAAATATTTTTAGTATAAATTTGGTCTATGATGCACTACAACCTGCACACAAAAAGCACGTAAAGCGAAAACCCAACTCATGATTGTCATACTTGGACATTCAATACATTTCACTCAAAAAATGACAACATAATGCACAATAGGTTTCTATATTTTCATAAAAATAAACGGGATACACATTTGTACATGTAGTTAGTCTGAATTATTTTCAGTTCACTGCAGGGACTTGTAACTTGGGTGTGCAGTGCAAATTTATTTGTTTTCAAGCAATGACAACCCATTAGAAAATGCATTGCATTAGAAACAGCTCAACAGTTACTGTCATGAAAGAAATGACTATGAAGTGCAGGTTAGAAATGAACTGAAGAAATGATCCTCACACTTTCTGGACAATTTAAGCAATTGTGTCATATATGCACTTGAAAAATTCAAGTGACTCCAACGGGATTCAAACCCACGACCTCTGCGATGCCGGTGTAACACGCATGAGCCCAACAAATTGACCTGCTCTCAACTGTGTGGTTTCATAGCTCAGTTGGTAAGAGCACTGCACTGGCATCGCAGAGGTCATGGGTTCAAATCCCGTACTAATCCCGGTAGTA
>BLFK01000200.1:190321-198058 GCA_014634185.1 Astreopora myriophthalma
CCCTAATTGGAAGGTTACATCCAAGCCAAGTTCGGAAACAAAGTTCCGTTTCTTATGGCAGCAGAAGCGAATGATGTCATCTATTTGTTGGTTGGTGAAGAGCATCACTGTTGGCAGATCATTACAAGTAACTTCACGAACGGATCCTGAATACGAGCCCTTCTGGAGGTCAAGCACTGCCATCAGTGGGTCACTGCTGCCTTTTGATGTTGCAGAGGATGTAAGTCCCAGCTTATGTGTTATGTTTTTGACCTGTCGTAAATTTCTTGGCAAAGAACTCACACTCTCTGCACCACAAACCCCACCACTATCCTTTATTGTCTTGAAAAGAGCACGTTTTGGATTGATCTTACTCTCTGAGAGGTTTTGTACCAGACTCTGCTTTCTGCTTTCTTTTGTCTTCACTTATGGTGGCACCAAGGCTCCAACCTTGCGATTGCCATGTGAAGCACCTTTTTTAAGTAATAGTCCACACAAGAGGTACGCATCTGAAATGCACGGCACGTGATAAGGTGTCGCTATTTAATGATTGACATCAATTAAAATCCTGGCCTTTGATTGGCTGAGGAGTCAAATTTGTGCTAAAAATGGTCATAAATTGACTTTTTTGGCTATTTTTATCTTTTAATTCGGTCCCAGCAACGTCGCCTATGTTTATACCGAGTCTTGTTGCCATGGCATATGGGGAACTGGTTCAAATCGAACGCACAAGTTCTCGCACATCAGCCGCCATATTGGATCGCGTCAGCGTGTGCAAGTTCTCAGCCCGTTTTCATCTGAAACCTTCGCGTAATTTTCAAAATTCTCTTTAGAAATCATACAGAAATTATTCAGGACAGTTTTTGTTTTATCTAAGAAAGGGATTTGGGATTTTCAGTCGAGGAAATGCCTCCGAAGGCTTCGTGTTGTTGTCCATGTCATAGCCATTGGGGACATGATGGTTCCGAGCTGAGAATCGCTACAGCAGTTGAGATAAAGTTCTGCAATGTGGATACGGATGGTCGCCACAAGGGTCGAAAACGAAAAATATGCACTTCTTGCCGAAATCGCATCGAGCTGGAAGCCAAGTGTGATAAGCTAGAGGTGAGGCAAAATGTCGGTTGTTAGAAAGCTAAGCTATACATGTGATAATAAGTCGTCTACACGTGGTAAATACAATGACTTTGTACGCTACGTACTTTTCAATCATTCATGGTTGCTAGTTTGTTTTCCGACTACAACTTACGTAACTTGTCAATTACGATCCGTTGTTTAGACGAGAGGTTCATATTCAATACTTTTCTTGTTGTAAAACCAGAAAACACTATCTGCTGGGTTGCAAGAAAAGTTGAATCGAGAACAAGAAGGATCTGTTGCAACACACTCTGAGAATGTTGAAATTCCAGATGTTCCCTTGTCATCTCTGTTACAAGGCGCATCAACCCAAACTGAGCAACACAGTGATAATTCAAGTGCCATGGCATCTTCAGTTGGAATTGTTTTGAATGCTACTCTTCCTAATTCTGTGACTGACCAGGCCATTCAGGTTGGCCCTCTGCCACCATTTCGCCCATATCAGTGCTATGAGAGTCGCAAGAGAAGTGAACTAAGGACTGAAATCATAGACAAATTTCAAGATTTGCTGCACATTTACGTCCATGGTGATTCTGTGGCACTTTATGGTCTTGTTGATGACCTACTGTCATCAAAAAAGTGGTCCAGCACCTTTGGTAATGCATCAAAGAAGGCAGATCGTAAAGCAGCTGGGACATTTCTTGCCTCTCTTGTGAAGGACTACCAAGAGTGCAAGAGGAAAGAGTTAAAATTAATGTTCTAATTCGGAAGAAAGCACAAAAACTTGAACAGGCTGTCAAGATTTCTGGGACAATGTCCAACAGCCATATTGCTTTTCATGGTAAAACACCTCAAGGTTTCCGAACACGAACTGAAGCAGCTCAGAGCTTGGGTAGGCTTACCACTTATTCAGCTGAGAAAAGGAGGCTTCTATCAATAGTTGCAACAGATTACCCTCAAACATTTCTTACTGAAATATTCAAATGTTCAAAGAGTACAGTTACTGCTAGTCGCATTCACTGCATCCTGTTGAGCAGAGGAAGAGTGCCACCTGCGTCCTTAAAATTCACTCGTGTGTGCATTTCACAGGACACCTTGGATCAGCTGGCTGATTTCCTTTTGCGTGATGACATATCACGGCCGTCATCATGCGGAAGTGTCATGGTAAATGGAGAGGAAAGCCCAGTGCGCTACTGGCAGTCCTCTATAAAAGAGGTCATACAGCAATACCTGTTAGAGTTTCCAGGAGGTGTGAAATGCAGCTACATATATGGCCACATCCCAAAGAACTTTCGAAGACAAAGTTTTCACGTGAGGTACAGTACTTCCCTTTGTTTTTGGGTGTATTGTAATGTATGATAATGAGCTTGAAAAAGGCTGTAAAATAAAAATGATGTGATCCATGGAACCCATACATTGTATTTTCATGATTTTACAATGTACAGTGGAGATAATTATGGTTTATGGTGTCAGTGACATTATGTTTCTTAGGAGAGGATGCTTTTTGCATAAATGCTTGTATAATAAAAACTAAAGCAATACATGTATGTTCCTTTTTTGGTTTGTTTGTAAGAAGTGAATAGCTAAATCAGTCTATCTTTTTAGGAATTTTTGATAATTTTTGTTTTGTTTCTTTTCATTGAAATGTTTTCATAAATCAAGGCACAGACACACTCAAGCTGCCTGGAACTGTGCATGACCCATGCATTCAGTGAGTGCCCAGCAAACCACAATTCCTTCTCTCCAGAATTTTGTACATTCTACAACATCCATTGTCTGCTGTCTGCTGCGATTTCCATGACCTCAAGAGATAAGCGGGCCAGCTTTGCAGAGCAGCTCCAGGATTGCACAACTACCTTCTGGGACTATGTTAGTCACATTTTAAGGACAAAACATCAAGGCGACTATTACAGGTAAAATATAAACACTTGTATCTTTTTTGAACCGGGACTTTTTGCAACTGGTTTAAGTCTTATATATTTCAGTTGGCTGAAATAAGGATCAGTTATGTTTTCAGTATATAAAGTACTTATTTTCATGGCTATTGCCAGTATCCCAAGGCTAAGAGTTCCCATTGTCAAGATTTGACAGTGTAGGCACAGCTTTATGCACATGACAATCATGCTAGCTCATACATGTACATGCATTTCAACTATATCTGTCTTGTGTTATTGTTGTTTTTTATGGCATTGCATAAAGTCACACAAACACTGTTCTGTTGTTCCACATACTATCAAGGTTCCCCAACACTTTGTTGAAATATTTGGTACAATTTTTGTGGCTATTAGTGTAATATATTATGTTATAATGTTATACTCTTCAGGTTTGTGTTGAAGAATCTGCAACCTGGGGAAGCCGTGGTAATTGTAGATTACAAGATGAAATTAGAGCTGGGTATGCATTCCCGGGAAATCCAACGCGACTGGTATGGAAAGCGTGGTATTTCACTCCATGGCTTTTATGTAATTGCTCAAGTTGCTGTCGGTGAGAGAAGAGTAGAAGTCTTGGATCTTTGGTGTGAAGATACCAAGCAAGATGCTTGGTTTACACAAAGTGCCCTTGATGTTGGATTTCCTTGGATGGAGAAGGTGTTTCCAAACTTCCATATTTACTTATTTTCTGGTGAGTACCTCAGAAAAATTGTTGTTCACCTTGTTGAATGTAGGTAATCTCATTACAAATTACTGCACTGGGAGTTTATGAGCAGAGATACAGGTGTAGGGTAAGACATCCAGGGCTTCCTTAACACAGGAAGCTTAGGTGTACTGTTTTTATAAAAAACAAGAGTATATGAGGGTTTGAGTTGCTCTACAAATGAGGCACAATGCCACGCAGTCATTTTTCTTTCTGTTTTATCTTTGTTGGTCGTACTATGTGTACAATAATAATTATTATCAATAGCAATTATTGTACCTTTGTTTGCAGACAATGGACCACATTACCATAACTCAGCTGTCCTCATGTATCTGGCTGAGGTCAATTCAGTGTTTTCGTTGAAGTTGGTAGAATATAACAACTTTGAAGCCGGTGAAGGAAAAACTGTCCTGGAAACGCATTTTGCACATGTTTCCCACAAGCTAGTGCGCTGGGTGCGAGTAGGAAATGACTTGGAGTCAGGGGAACAGTTACAGAATCTGTTGGAGGTAAATGGAATGCTTGCTTTGGTTAATTTTGTTAAATTTCATCCAAAAAAAGTACATCATACTTTTATCCCTGCTCTTTTCATGGTAGAATTTTTATTTTTACACTAATTTCAGACTGGCTTTTTTTGTTAGGAAAGCTCAGGGGTTTCAATAACTCTTGAAATAGTTTTCTGAGCTAACTAAAGTAGGCAGCAATCTGATGAATTTTCTTAATGATTTGAGTGTAAATACAGACAACATAGGCGGCAGTAAGAGGTAAATTCTGTCAAAGTAGTTGGCGATTTTTGCTAGTTGCTGGCTTCTAATGAAACCCCTGAAAGCTTACAGATTTATTTCAATCAATGGCCAGCCAACATGTTTGACCTAAAGCTGTTTGAACATTTATGGTTGGTCGCATTGTGGCCTAGTTAAAAGAAAATTACATTTGCCATAAATAGCAAAGGATATGCATCTCTTATGAGGGTTTTGAGAAGTGCTGGATATTTTGTTTCAGAGTATGAAGAATGTCAGATGCAAGAAACTGATAATTGACAGGACCAAGGCCCCTGGGAAAGTGGATACTTTCAAAGATATTTCATTGTTTGGAAACTTCCAGTTTCCATCTGATGGAGGAATGACAGCACAGTCCTTGGCTGGTGTTGGCAAGTCTGTGAGTAAAACAAAAGCACATATCCAGACAATATCGTTGAGAAGCCTGCCAGTAGCAGGGGCGTCAGGTGCTACAACCACAGATGATGTGTTGCAGCAATCAGATGAAAGAGTAGATGGACAGCTTGAGGGAGGTGACACATATTCAGTCAAGTTCATTCAACTCACTTCAGATGCCTCTGAAAATGCAACCCTTGCACCAACAGCCAATGATGTTACAGTCAGTGATGAGGTCAGGCCATCAGCTAGTTTTGCCATTAAAAAAGGAGGGACAAAGAGAGTGACATTTACACAAGAACAGAAAGACATAATGGCTGCTTTCTACGAGAAACAAAGGACATCCAATATAAGAGCAAATCCTGCTGTTGTTATTGAAGCTATGAAGGGAGCTGGTGTTCCCACATTAAAAGAATCTCAAATTAAAAGCTGGTGGAGCACCTACCATCGAAAGCAAAAGCAAATAGCCAAGGACCTGGTAGAGGAAGCAAGACAACTGAGATCACAACATGAAGGTAAATCAAGTGAAGAAATTATGAGTTAATTACAGGGTTGTCTCCAGCATTGCTTAATGGATGGAGTGAGGCACCGGGAAATCATAGTGTCTTGTTCAAAGCTTAAACCTGCACTGCTTGATTAAGAGTCCAGAACAGCATCTATTTGGGGAAGATATTTTTATCTACTGCTCAAATTTCCATTTCATTCGTTATCAACTATTAGGACACCCTCCCCAACCCTTACCCAAATGCATGCACACACACACTAGGTCCTTTTATCTGGGTTCATTATAATTGATACAAATTACATTTGATTTTTTGAAAGGGAATGGAATGCCAGAAAGTGGGAATTCAGCAGACTCAGTGGAACAAGAGGGCAGGGAAGACTGTGCTAACCCATCCAACAGCAGTTCATCACCAGCACTACCGACCACACCCAATTTGGTTAGTACTATACCATCATCTTCAAGTGCACTATCACCCAGATTGCCATCAACAGAATTGATGAAAGGAAGAGCATCTTCGTATGTAACAGGAGTTTTGGAATGGAATTTTCCAGAGTCACAATCAAATGTCCAGGGAAGGACAGGGAGCAATGCTTGTGCCTTCATTTCCTTGCTAATGGGCAAGACATGGACAGAAGGATGTTTGCTATGGCCAAGAGGAGGTTATCTCCAGAAGTCGTGGAGAAAATCATTTACTGATGCAATGATCAAAGGCAATAAAATCCATGATGATCTGTTTGATAATCAAGCAGTTGATTTAGAAGTTGAAGATGCGATTTCCTTGGCAGATACTGAATGTGGGGTACAGAGAGTGGGGCAACAGATTGACATTTTTGGACTAAACCCAGTTCAGTAGTTGTCTAATGTGTTAATTCAAGAAGCTCAGAATATCACATCAAAGTCATGCAGTGTTATTATGACCCAAGGCCGTGCAATGCTATTTATAGTGAACTCTGACAGCTCTGCCATGATTATTGATTCACATAGCCACAGAAATGAAGGAGCCATTATAGCATACAGTAATCCAGGCGATATCCATCTCCTTGCTCAGTGGTTGGATGCTATGATGATTGACAATTGGCAGCATCCCCTGAGTATTGCATCACTTAGAAAGGTCTTTTACTTTTGAAAATTGAACATATACCGTATTTATTCACCTATAAGCCGATCGATTTTTTCACAAAATTAAACTGGGAATCAGTGAAATTTCTACAAGATAGGGGGTTCGGCTTGTAGCCGAATGTTTTTGCCAAAAAAATTTCTCTAATGCTGCATGAGCTTCAACTAAATGTTTTTATTCGGCTATAAGCCAAGCGATTATCAACAGACACAAATTACCGGTTAAGTTCGTGTACGAAAATCATTGCTGTTGGTCATAAACTTTTATTCAAGTGGTGGCTCCTAAAGGAGCCATTTTGTTTTTTGACTTCACGAATGAAGTTTTCAGTCGTCGTCTCCTTCGCTGTCGGTTTCAAATTCATCCTCCATCGCCATATCATCGTCAGCGAGTTCTGGCATATCATCGGCATAGACCTCATCATCTTCGGTGCCGTCAAGAGCGTTTGAGATACCACACGTCTTGAATGATTTCCTCACCATCTCTGCTGGAATTTCTGCCCATGACTGCTTAATCCAGTGGAGGACCAGGTTTCTCGACGGTGCTTTCTTCTTTCCAGCTGGAGTAAATTCAAATGGGCCAGTCATCATCCAGGAAAGGTACTGTCGCCTGATGTTGTCCTTGAACGGTTTGTTGAGGCATTTGTCCAACAGCTGCAGAACTGGCGTCAGGCCACCCGGGATTACTGCCACGTTGAAATTACGCCGCTGCAGATCTGCTTTCACCGACTCCGTCAAATGAGCTCTAAAAGAATCCCAAACAAGTAGCGACCGTTCATTGTCAGGATTCCTTGGCAAACAGGTACGTATCCATTCCTTTACACCTGAAATCAATAACAGAATACCCAGGTTAAAAATACATCGACAATTCCGAAAATCAGTTAACCTTATCTGAGGATAACAAACTTTGAAATAAAGAGAGAAAAACATCCAGCCCTTTTTGTGGAATGATACTCGAACAGAGTCTGGAACAGCGAGGTCTCGCGGAGTGCGAACACCTTTGAAGATTACTGCAGGCGGTAATTTGTTGCCATCAGCGGCGACTGCCAGTGTCACTGTAAAGCTTCTTTTCTTGGCACCACAGGACTTCACTGGAACGGTTCTGCTGCCACTGAATTCAAGGGTTCTGCTTGATGGAAGCTCAAATCGCATAGGGGTTTCATCCATATTGAAAATCCTGGATAGCGGATAGCCATGGCGTTGCCGAGCTGCGATCACGAACCGATGAAACTGGACCGTCTTCTCCTCCAAATCTTGAGGAAGTCGCTGGGCAAGGGT
>BLFK01000200.1:210787-218287 GCA_014634185.1 Astreopora myriophthalma
CCCAGGACAGTGCAACGATCGATGTCATACATATTAATACCAAAATAATACGTCTTCTGTTAACTAATACGTGAACCGCTAAGGTTTTTTACCTGATACTGTACCCCAAGAAAATTTAAGGCCCTCGGAAATCTCAAATTCCGAATAACTATCGTGTTACAATATGAATAAAAGTAATAGAAAGGATATATCTATATTCCTTTTAATCATGAGTCCGACCCAGATTAGATCACCTGGAGCTCGCAACCCCAGAGTATTTAGTAAGAATCTGGTGATAACAGTAACTGATAAAAACTATCAAATCAATCAATGCATTTTTGAATGGTAATCACACTTTCTCCGAGTGCTAACTATTATTTGTATTAGATTACTTGATTCACTGAAGGCCAGTATGGTAGATTCATAGTTCTTAATCTTAATTTATTTGAAGTTATACACCTTCAAAGGGCTCTTATAATTTCTTTTTTTCTTTTTTTCTCGTGGCGTACTTGTAAACTACTGTAGCTCTTTAGCAAAGCGTACTGACCCCGTTAAATTGATTGATTGATATAACCGACTTTTATCAGTGATGCAATAAGGTGTGGTAGATTCGTGTTACCGCACCGTTTTCACGTTTTTGTTACAATTCCTTTACAAACTGACACGAGCAGACTAACAGAGATTTAAAACAGCAAAAGCTTTCCTTCAAAAGACAAGTTAACATCTGAAGGAGTTGATTACGTTTAACTTTGCATTTACTATGGATATAGAGCCACAGAGCAAGTCCAGCTGATGACATGCCCACGTTGAAAGCTGTGATGTCCTTTCTTAAATAAACAAAACCTAAACTAATCCTCATAATCTTACAACTGATTTTCTTCAACTCCTTCCAGCCATGTTGTCCCATTTTTATCAAATGAGTAAATGCACACCAATAGACCATATTCGTATTGCCAGTATTGGACTGGAACTAGCTTACGATCGAGGCTAATGCGGGGGAACACATTAAAAAGGTATTTACATTTGAAAAGATTTCCCTGCATTAGCCTCCATTGCAAGCTAGTTCCAGTCCAATACTGAGAATACGAATATGGTCTATTTAACTTAATTGCGTGTTCTTTTCAACAACCAATACCCAAGCATGTGCTGCAATTACAATCTCTGATGGTTCGTTTACACTAAGCAATAGAAAATTTCGCAATGTCAAAATGAAGTTGACAGAAACAGACGGAGGTGAACTCCGACTTCACAGACTTCAGTCACTTCAGCACTAACTTGTCTGGTTTAGGGGCGTATAATCCAATTCTCTTCTTAGTAGATCAAAATGAGACTTGAGTAAACGCGAGTGTGCCTCAGCTGGAATCCGCAACAAGGAAGAATCAAAGTAGGGGAAACGGCTTTTCATGCAGGTTTGCCTGACACAGTAGAATTTGGTAGTATGTTTCACTGATGGTAGTTTGCGGCTGGCATCATTTGGGTCTGGATACAACCACTTTTCCTCGTGTGACAGGACAATATCAAATGGTGTTATCTTCTGCCTTCTAGGAAACTAGATGCGGCATTGCCTGCATTCCTTGGCATTTGGCACATCGTCAAGAAAGCACAGCACGAAAGATTTGTTGTTGTGATGAATCTGTGTGAAGGGGCTGTCAGTAGATGTCTGACAGGTTGCCTGTGCGGCCCTTCTGATTGGTCGCCATGGGTTTTTGTTGCTGCCACCTTTCTTTCCATGTGCTTCTTTTCTTGGCTCTACCAGACCGCTTTTTGATGGAACTCGACGTCTAGGTGACTTCTTCAGGTACTCCAAGTGCTCTTTCAAGATTCCCGCTATTTCTGCAACGCAGATACTGTGCTTGCAAAGGTTGTTAAATTTATAGCATGGACAGGAACAATTTACGTGATCACTATAGAGTGCACATTCATACATGCCTTTCTTGCAATTCTTTGCAGCAACCAAATATTTACTTCGCTCATTGCTTGAGATGGACGGCATTCTTTGAACTGCATCTTTGAGGTTGAGCAACGTTTCCGCATCCTTGACAATAGTGGCAACCAGATCGTTTGTCCAGTTTTCAAAAGAGTGTAACATTTTCCTTACGTCCACAGAAAATTCTTTAAATTCTGACACTTGCGCAGTTGGCACATGGCTGGCTGCTATGGTCTTTCCCTTCATGGCATCTTCGATAGTCATTTCGTTGAATTCTTGGATGTAGGCTTTTCTTTCATCTTCATTCATATCGAACCATTCGTCGACGGGAAGTTCCAAATAAGCTACAACTTCAGCCAACTCGTATTCGCTACTAACGCCACAAATCGCCAACTTCATCTCCTCTTGTTGATGTCGGTCGACCTCCTCGCACACATTCTTCGTAAACTGTACTTTTGACATGTCTACTTTGTTCTTGTCGTTCTTCGTTATGGCTTCTTTCTGGCGGGTTAATTTGTTGTTGATGCTCTCTGACTGATTTGTGTAACTTTTCAGAGGTTTCCCTGACTCGTCGTTAGGCATGCCCGCTTTACTTCTTGCCGTTGCAATCATGCATTTTTTCATCATCTTCTTATGGGTGTTGACGTAACTCCAAAATTTAGGAGTTTTCTTCCCAGTTAACCTTACTTCCTCCTTGTCTGTCGCTTCCTTGGCTGCTAAAGTACGGGCTCTCAAGTCGGACTTGTCGTATGCGTCTAGCAAACCCTCTGAAATAGGCGTTCCAAATACTGTATCGATAAAGAAATTCTGCTCTGTTGGCTTCCGAATTCCTAGCTTGTGAAGCTTGTCACGGCAGTTTTGTTGGAAGTGCCAGAAACATCTCAACCCGGTGGCGTGATGCAAAACCTCTCCAAGGGCGCTGTACAGAGATTCTTCCCCATCTGTGATAAAGCCCTTTGCTTTATCAGCGAGACCAGGGGATGCGTTGGCAACGGCGAGAACGATCTTCTTGTAAACATTCTTTTGTTTGTTGTAATGAATTGCGGTTGGGCTGAGAAAGGAAGGTGCCCTACCAGTACGCTTAGATTTAAGGAACAGATGCTTGTAAGTAAATGGGGTGACCTCGAACTTGCCGAAATTAAAAGTTGGGTCCACACTGAGGGGGTGACTGAGTTTATCAGAGGTGAAAAACCTAGACAAGTCCTTCGTCATGTGAGGTTTTGCCAACACCCACAGGTCCTCTGGAACATCATGATGTTCGAGCACTATCGGTTCTTCGCTGTGTTTTGCGTATTGCAACAACTCGTTTACGTCATCTACTTTTTTCATATTGTTCTTGAGGTCGTAGACCTGTTTCCTGGATCTGGGCAATTCTCCGGGATCTCTAGCACCCAAGGCACCACCTGCGGAGACCGTAACATTTCTGAAGGCCACGGCAGCTGAATTAGAACCCAGTTCGTCTTTAATGGCTTGGATGGTACTTTTCTTAGTTGGGTAGTACGGCTTTCTCTTTCCGTTGCGATTTCCATGGGATGGAACGTCATACACGACTTCAGTACACTGGACCTCTTTTGAAATCGTATACTGCAACAGGCAAATCGAACTCCGAATCTCTTCATCTTGGTCTCGTAGGAAAAATATGGAGCGACACAATCCTGCTTCGTTCCGCGTTGAATTCATGTAAATGTGATACATGTTTTGGCCCGTCAACGTGATCTTCTTCTTCTCGAGGCTTTGGACCTCATTTTCTTTGTCAACTTCCACCGTCCATGTACAAATACGTAATGCCAACATTTGAATTTCCCCACATCGACTAGGAAAGACACGTTTTTTCTTACTTTCAGAGGTGTCTTGTTGCACTTCGTCCCTTTTTCATATTCACAGAGAAGAATTTCTACTGCTTCTCTGACCGTGTACCGCTCCTTCTTGCCACTTTCAAAGATCGGTAGATCCCCCTCACGGCTTCTTTTGGGATCTGGTTGTTCGGAAAGTGAGGTTCCTTCACATGTTCTCTTGACTGAACCTTTAGGACAAGGGCGTGGCTCTTTGTTGCTCGAGGCACAACAGGAATCTTTTGTCAGGGAGTTTTGTTTACCCACAGTGCGAGTGCTGAAAAATATATTTCCGAATGAATCAACCTTTCGTTCTTGCTGCATACTTAACAGAACTTAAAAAGTTACAAAGTATTTTACATGTAAAATACTCCACCATACTCTGTACATTTAAATCGTTTGCTATATAATGGAAACTCCGCTGCCGCGCATAATTACGGAAGGCTGAGTTTTCAAATAAATTTTCAAAGTAGAAACGTCCAATTCATTGCTAAGAATGAATGGAAAAAAAATTAACGGATTACGCTGCTGATACGAGCAAATGAATAAAAAATTCACCTCGAATTCTTGTTTGGGACGCTATTATTAGTTATATTTTGTTAAAATTGTCACGTTTTCGACCATTTCTGACAATTTTAAAGCCTCTCCTTGATTAATTAGAAAAATCGAAATGAATTAACTAAACAAAGAATGGTCCTCTTACCTTTTCCTTGGGGTCAATCGACAAAGTGATTGGCTGATTTGCCGGTACCCTGTTGTACACCAGCACACTGGAGTCTTTTCCATAGCGAAAGACAAAGAGTCTTCCACGTCGAATGGGCGTTGTCTCTTCCCACTGTTAGAGAACCAGTATGAGTGTCAATCATAAACGCTCTGCCGCCAGTACAGCCAATAACGAGAATGTAAGGAACACTGGAAAATATGGCAATAAAGTCAGCCTGTCCAAGGATGCAAAGCCTCTCGTGCAGCCTGCTTCTGGAATCAAAACTGTAGATGCAATCAGCAAAGGGCAGTTCTTCAAAGAAATCATATTGTGAATTTAACAGTGTTTCCTTCCACAAAATTGAGTAAGCTTCCGACACATCATAAAACCTGCTCATGTCGCGTTTGGCATTGATTCTTTCTGGTAAATACCAAATAACCTCTTCCACCATTTCAGCCAAGGAAGCGATATCAGAAATATGTGGGCCTAATTCATGGATAATTCTATCGGCAACTTTTACTGACAGGAACGCGCATGAATTGCTTGCGTCATTGGTGACAGGAAGACCGGGTGACTGGATCTGAATGTTGTCATTCGCTATGGACAGTTTGTTTGCAACTTGACGGTCCATCTGTTCAATGGCTGTGCTCTGTGTCACCTTTAACTTAACAACGTCACAGGTGTTAGCGACATCGTATGTGCCATTCAACACCTCCTCAACATCACGAAGAGAAAGTCTCATGTCGGGGTCAAAGCTGGTGCACCCAGTGTACACCTCTTCAAGGCACGACCAAACAGTTGCACGGCTCGCGTTGTACTTGCTGTCCAACACAGGGCGCTCTTTCTTGTGCAAACGATTGCCAAGAAATTTCTGTACATCATTTTTTCTTGAGATGATCTTATCTCTAACAAATACGGACACTTGAGGTTGGGATTGACCATCGTAAAGAAAGTCATACCAAGTGACCAGATGTCAGATAACATCAGATCGTGGAGGGAGGCTTGATTGAATTTGGCCCCATCTTTAACTAGGATTTCAGGAGACATGAAGACCGCTGTCCCTCTATCTACTCTTCGGGTTTTGGATGCCAAGACTGTGTTTGTCTGTACATTAGCCGACCGACTTTCTCCAAAATCTGTGAGTTTGCAGACGACAGGCCGCAATTTGAAATGGGCTGTAATTTGATCCTCGCTTAACAAAGAGTAATGCTGATTGCTTACCAAAATATTGGCCGGCTTAAGATCGCGATGAGCAACGCCATTTGCATGGAGGTATTGAAGTCCTCGGACGATATCTTTACCAGCGAACACAACCAGGTCTTGAAAACCTTCAAAGTTGTACTCTGCGTCTGCATGTAGAAGCAGATCAGCAAGAGAACTTACCCACGCATTCTCGCCGAAAGGAATGAAACTGAAACACAGATATTCCAACATCAAGGCGCACGGTTTATAACAGACCCCTTTTAAGTTTACCACGTTATCATGCTTCAAGTCGTGCAGAAGAGCAACCTCCTTAAGAAACAGCTTCCTTTCATCGTGATCCAGCGCCTGGATGGCCTTCTTAACGACTACCGTCTGCGTTGTGAGTTTTCTAGGATCATTGAAATCAGTCGTGTACACTTCGCCAAAACTTCCATGCCCGATCCTTTCTATAATTTTAAGCCGACTAACGCCAAACGTTGGAACACCTTTGACGCTATGAGCATTCCTGTTACAGAAAACAGGTACTTTGAATTGCCTAGACATGACCTGAACAGCGTATAGCAGTTGCACAATATACAAGCAATGAGAATTTTCGCGCCAAATTTCCACTCCATTGTTCGTCTTGCGGTATGGTCACACAACACTGCGCAAGCACGACGGGAGGGTAACTTCTTTTATGGATTTGATCAAGTGAAGTGTCATACATGAGAAATATCTGATCTAAATTATCAGATATTTCTGAGGGGTTTATAGGTAAGTTAACAGAAAACGTACTATTCTGGTATATTATCAATGCGGGATTGTTGCGTGATTTGACACTTGGGGTTAGTCACGATCATTATCATAAATAAATATTCATTCATGTACAACTGCGTTTACAATTTCAATCATTTTTCAAGGGGTCTGAAGTTTCGAGGTCTGAAGTTTCAAGGTCTGAAGTTTCAAGGTCTGAAGTTTCGAGGTCTGAAGTTTCGAGGTCTGAAGTTTCGAGGTCTGAAGTTTCGAGGTCTGAAGTTTCGAGGTCTGAAGTTTCGAGGTCTGAAGTTTCGAGGTCTGAGGTCTGAGGTCTGAAGTTTCGAGGTGTGAAGTTTCGAGACACCCCATCACGAAACAACTTAAAGCCAAGAAGACTTTTGAACGAACAAAGATCTTCAGGCAAATAATCATCTTTACCGACCAAATAGTTGTAAAGGTCTCCGAACGTGAACTCTGGAATTTTGGAGAAGTTGTGCGTCCAACTGCTCAAAGTTTTAGGGTCTGGCAACTTCCCTTCACTTGTTTGCAATTTGTCCTCCAGTAGCTTTGTGCGGTCTTCGGCAGAATCATCTAGTTTCCTCTGCTTCATTGCCGCTGCTTTCTGGCATAAATCAAGCAATTCAGCTTTCCGTTTTCCTTTCCCACCATCGCTTAATTGTATACCTCTCTCTCGCAAATAATGTTTCAATCCATCAACCTTTAATTTCGGGAAATCTTCACTGCATGACTTTTTTTCACTTGAAGCCTCCATGTTTGATACCATGCAATGCACTTAGCCTCGATCTCGTGCACCAATTTCGGCACCAGATCTCTAAAATGAGAGAACTCGGAAATGGGCTATTGACTTTCCATATTTAATTGTCACAATTGTCTTGTGAAATTGAGGACAGGATTTGCAAGTGTATGGGTCCCTTCACACTGATATGTCTGCTTCTGATGAAACCTTGCACAGTGAAGAAACTTTACCATCTAAGTTCTTCGTAACAGAGTACAACTTGTCTCTATTTCCTGTCATCTCCCATACTCCATTGTCATCACAAAAGATATCTTTCCTATGGTCCAAGGAATTAAGGTCAATGATAAATGTTCCATTCTTTTGA
>BLFK01000200.1:225787-233287 GCA_014634185.1 Astreopora myriophthalma
GAAAAGTTTTTATCTAAGCATTTATACATGCTGAAATAACATAATACTGATAAGTTTGTCATTGAAGTTTGAGTTAAGGAGCCCATATCACTCAACTCCTGAAAGCAAATTTTTACACTATTGTTTTCCTGCATTAGTACTCAATTTGAGTTAAAATGCAGACTTCAGCTAAAGTTATAATCTAACCAGAGGTATTTTGTATGTGAAGGTTATGACTTTGAGGAAAAAGAGGTCTTAGCAACCAAGACTTATTGACATGCATTTTACATACAAAATCTAAACAGGAATGTTCAAAATCTAGGTTTAATTTCCATTAAATCAGTGCTATTACTTTATTATTATTTTCTCAGACCTGCTCTTTCCCCATAGCCAAAACTGTTCAAAGCTTGTTGTACTGGTAGCAAATTCCAAAACCCAAATATTTCAGACAGTAACATAAGGGAGTGCACTTCTTAACAAAAATACAGTCATACTCCAATGGGAAATAGTGTCGCATTACTTTTTCTGAAGGTAAATTAACTCCCATACAGTTAATAAAGTTTAATTAATTAATTAATTCATTCATTCATTCATTCATGTGAAATGGAGTTTCATGTTTAAAATTGCCAGCCCATCTGACTTGCTCTAAGTTTGACATGAGGCTGTGATGAGTCTGACTTCTATCACTCTATTACCCTTAGCTCCCTCACTGTCCTTCTCAGGCTCTTCACCTCATTTCTAAGGCCATCCACCTCTGCCTTCAACCACTCAAATTCTTGAGTGAAATGAGATGTAAACGACTCCCAGTTTGAATTGCCAATGTTCCCGGTATTGGGTGGAGAAGGTGAGTCAGTCAGTGGCACATTTTCACAGTCATCATCCGCCAGTTGAAGCAATTTTGTGAGGCTTTTTCGCTGGAGACATGTGACAAGACAATGGTGTTGGGTATGTACATGTATCTAAGTCAAGTACTTGGGGAGGAGTGATAAATGGGTTTTGCAAAGTCGTATGTGAATTGTGGTCAGTTAGTGGTGTACATTTGTGTGATGTGTTAGTGTGTTTACCAGTGCTGCGGTTGAATGCTGATGTGTTATGAATTGGTGGATATGTATGTGATGTAATGGTGTGTGTACGTGAACTGCGGTTGAGTAATGGTGTGGTCTGAGCTGGTGAATATACATGTGATGTGGTTGACTAATGGTGTTGTCTGAGTTGTTGAATATGTATGTGATGTAATGGTGTTTGTGCGTGGACTGCGGTTGAGTAATGGTGTGGTCTGAGTTGGTGAATATGCATGTGATGTGATGGTGTTTGTGTGAACTGTGGTTGACTAATGGTGTGGTCTTAGATTGGGATGTTATGGCACTAATGTGTTTGGCTATGCTGCGGTTGTCAGGTGTTGTTGTTTTTGTTATTGTAACTGGAGCATGGTGCATTGCTGGTTTCTCACTGTCAGATATATCAAGCAGCTCTGGTTTGCGTGAACCATGAAGGATTTTGGCAACCAGCTTTTCATGTACTGATTGTTGCAGCTTTGCAGACAGAAAAAAAAAGTGACAAATGGTAATTAGGATGTTGTTTAACATGCCTGTCAGAAAATAGAGTAGTGAAAGTGATGCCATTGAAAGACCTCAATGACCTTGCCATGCTTTTCCTGCTATTGTAAAGAATATCATGCTTTATCACTAAGACTGACGCCAGCAATTAGAACAAATGGTAAAACCAATACACTTAGCATGTATGCAATACGCTCAACATTACCTTCTTCTTTGGAGTCTCTCTTCTTTTTTCCTCTTCCTGATCCACATCTACAGTAGAGGCATTGACAAAAATCACCATTATTAGATGAATCCACATTTGAAGTCATGTTCTAGCTAATGCCCTCTCAGACATACTGAGAATGGAAACTTGTGAAAATACTGTAGGCTTGGAATTCTTGTATATTCTTAGGGTGAACTCACCCATTGACTTATGTTCAACAAAAGGTCATAGCCCTAAACAGCGTGTTTGCCCCACATTTATAGGCCGTGGCAGTTGTGGTCTCAACGTTCACCATACTGGTGCCCATCTAGCTGACTATGTTGAAGGATGGGGTCCACTGTGGGCATGGTCCACCTTTGGGTTTGAGGACATGAATGGAACCATCATGGACTTGACACATGGTACAGGAAATGTCTGTAGACAGGTACTTTTAACAGAAACAGTTAAGTTACACCTTGCACCTTTACACCACCCCACCTTATGGTCACCTCATTAATATGGTCATCTTGTTATTATGGTCAATTTTGTTGTCCAAACAAAACAAATACAGTACTTGAGAAGAATATGTATAGCCAAGTCTGTCATTGTTTTTATTGTAGAATTCATTTATTTCATTGAAGTTCTCTGGGTTAGTATTGAATACACAAATTAAAGTTTCTGCATTCCAGATGTTTGTTAAATAATTTCCAATTGTTTAGAAATGCAAAAGTATCTGTCAGGACGATTCAAGATATTTGACCCTGCCCTGTTAAAACAGCTAAATTTTCATGACCCCCTGGTGACTGTATGACTGTGGAGAGGTTGAGTATTTTGTGTGGGATAGGCAGTCTGGTATCACATTGGCAGTCTTTAGAGAAGTACAGCTGGACCACCAGAATCCATTCTTCTTTAGTGAGGCTGGTCATCACACATTAAGGATGAAGCAAGAAAGGTATAAATAAATTTGAGTATTAGAAATTATAATGAAAGCAGTTGAAGTCATCATCAGAACTGACTTCTTCAAAGCTTGTCATTTTATACTACTAGTAAAATTTTATACCAGACCTACAAAATATAAAACAATTTTGTTGATAGCTGACTCAGAGAAGAACAACAACTAAACTTCAGAGCTGTTATTACTGAAGTGTGACTTGCACTTTTCACTTGTATAAAAAGAAGTACCGGTACTTGTATTTTGCGCCAAAAAGAAAAAGAAGTACATGTAATATTTTTTAGGAGGTCCAGTAATTATGACATTTAAGAAATTAAGTTATCGAGAGAATCTTAGGTTGTACACTTCTCACTACTAATAACAAGTCTTGTTTTAAAATTATTTCAGATCAGAGTTTCAAGTAAAACGAATTGAAGAAATCAAGGAAAAGGTGTTATTTCTTGATGGGAATGGTGATCACCTCTGTCTTGTCTGTGTGCCAAATGTGCGCAGAGTGTGCGGATGATCCACAACTATTGAAACTCTGACAAAAAAATGTTTTGTGAGAATGACAACAGCAAAACAAGTAATGGAAATCAGTCACAAAAACAGAGCCACCAGCAATGGAGATTAGCAAAGTACATGTAATTATTGTAACACATGTTGTGTACCAAGTAACAGTTGCTGAATGTTTTATGAATTTGGCATCACAAACCCTTTTATGACAGTTGAATGTAAGAACACTTTGAGGATTGTAACTAAGTTAGATATGAGTACATTGCAGTAATTGGAATTTTTTGTTTAACATATTTGACTGCTGCTTAGGGAGGAAATGCATATTAATGTAAAAAATTACTAAAGGCTTACTCTAGTTTGAATAATAAATTTCATGATCTTTATGTTATAAAAATATATATACATGTATGTATATCTCTTGGTAAATTTTGTGCACCATACGTTCTATTGAACCAAAGTTTTAAGCCTCTAAAATAATTCCTTGTCTTAAAACCTTCACATTCAAGGTATTGAGAATTTCTTGGAATTTGTTTTGACTTCAGGGCATTTATTAATTGCCTCAAATTAAATTCCCAGAAATTCCCAATAATTCCATCCTTCTTAAATTGTGGGTAGTTTGTATAGCTGAGAATTCCTTGGAATTCCTAGGAATTCCAAGTTCTTAGAAAAATGGAACCTTCCTTTCCCAGAAATTCCCAGTAATTCCTAACTTTTCAAGTCAGAGGTTATTTGCATAATTGGCAATTTTTCAGAATTCCTAGGAATTCTAGGAGATCCTAGGAATTCCCAGAAAACTGGGAATTCAGTTCGCAAGGGTTTTTAAGTACGGAGTTTTCGTTATGAAATTCTGTAGCGTTATCCTGAAATTTTAGTGGGAAATTATGTTTCTGTATGAGTTACCCAGTTTATTCCATAGATGACATGCACTTGAGTGGAAAGTTCTAAGCCCAGAATTTCTTTTACAAGATGGTGTTGAAATGTCATTATAGAGACAGCAGATCTAGTATGATAACCATGTGCAGACCTGACGTATTTAAAATATGAACTGAAATACTCAGGACAATCACCTTGGCTAACCTTGTGTAGCATAAAATGTTTTCTAACGCGTATAATTTCATCTACCGGTAGCCAACCTAATTTATCAAAAAGTTCAACAGAGCTGTCATTGATAGTGGCATTCAATATTGATCTCGCACATCGTTTTTGTACTTGTAACAACCTTTGAAGGTTTTCAACAGAACAATTACCCCAGACAGTACAACAGTACTCAAGAATTGGCTTAATGAGAGCATTAAATAACATTTTTCTACATTCAATAGTTAAATAGACTTTTGCCCTCTTAAGGAGGCATACCCTAGAATTCAACTTTTTTATAAGATAGTCAATGTGTAGGTCCCAAGAAAGATAAAGATCAATTATAACACCAAGAAGTTCTTCTCCAACTGATTCCTCGAGACTTAGGTTGTCAATGGAAAGCACCAATGTAGTTATTTCACCGTGATAGAGCTTTTCAGCAGTACTAATAAGTAAGTGCCTGCTCTTTTTACTGTTAGGTTGCATTTCATAAAGTTTAAACCAGCTATTTGCTTTACTTAAACTCACATTTAGAGTTTGTTGTATCTTAATCAAATAGTTGTGTCGTCAGCGTAGATGTCCAGTTCAGTTTCTCTTAGCAGAAGAGGCAAATCGTTCAGATAAACAGAAAAGAGGAGAGGACCTAAAATTGAGCCGTGTGGAACTCCTCTGTATAGGCATGCAGGACTAGAGAGCACACCAGAGACTGAACAAAACTTGCTTACGTTCGGATAAATAGGACCTAAAGCAATTCATAGCTGTTAGGCTAGTGTGATACTTGGCGAGCTTTGCTGTGAGAATATCATGACTAACTAGATCAAAGGCCTTACTAAGGTCTAGAAAAACTGTTCCTACCAGCTCACTATTGTCCATAGCCTTTAGCCATTTGTCGGAGATGTTCAAGATTTCAGTAAGGACGGTAGGCAGACTGATTCTTGTAGAATAACTTGTTCATAGTTAGGTATCGAAGATAGGCAGTTGCTACATGTCACTCCAAGGGTTTTGGACAGTAAAGGCAAAACAGATATTGGACGATAGTTGTCTTTCATTTATTGAGCCTTTTTTATGAAGTAGCATTACCTTGGCTGCTTTAAAGGTAGTTGGAAAAATAACTTGATTGATGCTTGTGTTGTAAACATGTGCCACACTCGTCAATATCGCTAGCAAGGCCTCCTGTAATATCCAGATGCTGATACCATCCAGTCCAGTTGCTTTGTTTGATGGAATTTTCTTCGGATCTGCTTCAATAATTTCTTTAGTAATAGGCAGAATGCAGAATTGCACTTCATCATGTATACGTGTATTGACAAAGTTTAGCAGACGAGCATCAAGCTCAGACTGTGTGGTTACCAGATTATCTGGTGGCTCTGATGTTATAGTTAACAAGGTAAGATATTCATTAAAAGCATCTGCAATTTTTGCAGGATCGTTGATGTATTCTTCGTTAACTTTAATAGCAGTTGGCTCTCTGAGAGAAGGTTTAGCCGGTGCACTCTGTTTTAGCAGCTTCTAAAGCTTTTTTATGTTGTCTTTGTTTTCTAGGATCTTTTCTTTCAAATAATTTGACTTTGCATTGGAAATTAGTTTGACGACCCTGTTTCTCACTCTTTTATACATTACTCTAGTTACTATATTGTTCTTTGCATGTGCTTGTCTCTGACACATATCTGCTGAAGAATGCTATAAGTCATCCATCCTGGCAGTTGTTTGGTTTTTACTCCTCGAGTTTTTCACTCTTCGGTTTTCACCCTTCGTTTTTAACTTGGAAAATACTTTCCAAGTTGTATTGGTGGAACGATTTCACTCCATCACTCCTTCACTCCTTCACTTCCTGTTAGACATTTGGAACTCCGGTGGGGAGGAACTCCCATATGAAAAAGATCAGCAGTGCTCTTCGGAAAATTTGAATTTAACTCATAAAGGAGACTATTGTGGGTGTTGCTTGAGTTTCATTAGATGTCTTGAAAAATACGACTTAGAATGGAATAGTTCGATTACTAGCTACTGTTCAAGAAAGGATCCTGCACGCTCTTTGTAGACCCGACTCGTGTGCTCGGGAGATCAGTGGAAATCCGAACCTAAAGACAGAAATTTATTTTATTATTCCTTCGAGTGCACCCTAAAGTATACTTTGACACCTAAAAATGGTGAAGTTTCGTCATCAACACCCTGATTTGTACCCGAGACGATGAGCATCCATGACATTTGATAGGGTAGTCCCCCCGGTTTTGAACATTCGCCGTCTAAGGCACTACAGTCGCTTGCACCTTATCAAGTTAGTTATTTTTGAGAGGTAGAAGGTGAAAGGATTTTTTGATTGTAAGGAAAATACATATGGTTTTTTCTTATTAGCGACTCGATTGCAAGGGAAAGTCTTTGTGGTTTTTCCTTCACAACTATGTGATATTTTGATTTCAAAAGCAACCGATATAAACAAATGATTAAAAGCTCCAGACGATTTTTTAAACACAAGAAACGGAAAGACAAACGCTACCTTTGGTTAAATAAACTTTTGAGTTTGAAAACAAGTCTCTTTCACTGACCTCATTAGCAATAACGTGAGGATATCACACGGCGACCGCGGTGTAAGTAATCCCAAATAAATAGTAATCTTAGGCCCGATCAAAACGCTGCTCCACTCTTGCCAAACCAAAGTCAACAAGGTTCAACTTTGGAGCGACGGCTGATTCAGATGGCGTACTTGCGTCGAACTTAATTCGGGAAACCATTTTCGATGGGAAAATATGCGTT
Organism: Astreopora myriophthalma; assembly: GCA_014634185.1. Lineage (NCBI taxonomy): Eukaryota > Metazoa > Cnidaria > Anthozoa > Scleractinia > Acroporidae > Astreopora > Astreopora myriophthalma. The sequence continues at coordinate 232,779 of BLFK01000200.1, forward strand.
CTGAATTCAAGAACTCTGTCCGAATAAAAGCTGTGACTAATATCTCGCTGTTCAAGCAATATATTACAAATATTGTAAGCAAATTCAATCGCAAGGTTCCGTGTTTGTATTTAGACAGGTTTTCTCCCGGGAAATTCGACCAGTTAAGGGGAATCTCATAAGCTGAGCTAGTATCACAAAGAAACAACAAAAAATGAATTTGCGCCAAACAAACTCAAACAGACCCGTTTCTCGTAAATCGAAGGCAAGAAGGGGGCTCCGAAACGTGACAGAATTTTAGATGTGCTTTTTTACCGACGACTTCGAACTTCATTCATGACTGGTCATGCCACTCAATTTTTAGCCAATCACGAGTGCCGTTATACGAAAAATACATTACAGTAATTTATGCATTAACTACGGCACATGACGAGCGCCGTATGAATCAGCTGCCACTCCAACGTCGCATAGTGCGACAGACCCTGCTGTGTTTAATGTTGTTTGCCGCTCCAAATCTAATCTGCCGAACC
>BLFK01000200.1:240787-243287 GCA_014634185.1 Astreopora myriophthalma
TTTTGCAGCAATAATGGTAATAATAAAACATTTGTTTATTGCAATTATTATTATAGAAGGTGATTTGCAGTGTACTATTGTTTTCAGAAGCACCCACTACTTTTATCAAACAAACAACAGATAATTGTGTTAATTGTTCTAATTTCAACATATTGTAAAAGGCTTCTGATATTACGCGATGGTGCGATTTCACATATATATAATCAACCTCAAATCGCGTCTGATCGTACAATTCATGAGAAATTGCACAGTTTATGAAGAATCACACAATCTTCACAAAATGAACCAAAATACTTTTTGTCTTTTAAAAAACCTTGATCTGTACTGTATGTCATTTTAAGATGATTTACCTTTGAAAATTGCAGACTCTCGAATTTGGGTTAACGTCTGTGTAAAAAGCTGTGATATTTTTCTTTGTTTCATTAGCTGGTGCTGGTTTTTTTTTATTGCACCCTATCAGAAGGCTTGGTTATATGACTTACTCACTGTAAATAAGCAGTATTTATACAAAGCTTGTGCCTTGCAGCAGCCATATACCAGTTCTAGCCACTTTAATTTTTACTATCATTTAGGCGATGTTTTTTCACCATGTAGAAATGAATTTGGTACCTTTCAGATGTCCTGTCTCATTATTTATTTATTTAACACAGGAAACGATTATCGGTACCACAACATACCAAGTATTGTTAATGGGGACGTGTCAGTGGACTGCTTGAGCTCTCAAAAGCAATTGGTGGTTCCAATGGCACCAATCAAGAGAATTGCCTTGGATGATGATGATGTATCAGAACTTATGCAGATGTACCAGAATTTACCTTCACATTGTGACATTGTTAGTGTTGTTAGACTCTGTGACAGCTATTCCAGAGTTCAAATCAGAAGATGTACATATAAATGTTCAAACACAAGTGGCATTGTGTGGTTCCAGAAAATATCCATACCCCCCACGGATGGTTCTTCAGTTTAAAGTCCCCCCACCCCCCTGGAATTTCCATTCAAGAGGGTCTTTGGTAGCCCCCCCCCCACCCCTCAGGAATTTCCACCTTTTTTTCACGCCTCATTTTACAGCCTTTGTGAATTTCCGACATTTTACGCTTAAATAAATCAGGCATTACTTCTTTAGACGTAACATTTTACTGTCTTTATAATTTCTTTGTACACAGTACACATTCTCTTTCATAACGTAACGCAATGATCAGATGATTGACAATGTACCGACAAGCTAAAGAATGTGTACTTAAGCTCAACCGCCATAGTAGTTGCAAAACGAAACGTAGGACTTTAAAAAGTACAACCAGATTAAAACTCGACAGGTACAAAGCTTGACGTATGAATAATGATCAGTGAAGCAGCTGAACATCGATCTCTAAGCTTACCGACTCACCTGGGGTTCGCTAACATAATTTGACTTCAGAAGTAAGTCTGTTGAGAAGTAAGACATTGAAGTGATTTTACGTCGTCAAAAGGATGATAGCAAACCAGCGGCAACGAAAAAAACGTTTAAGACAAACATCTCAAGTTCCTCACTCAAAAAGATGTCTATTTCTAATTTTTGTTTTGCGATACATCAAAGTGATACTCGTAAGTGTTTGTCTCGTACAATTTTTCACATCGTTTATAACCCTGAAAGATTCTTCACGTGTGCACCCCCACCACCCCTCGGAAATTTCGACCTATTGCCCCCCTCACCCCCTAGGAATTTCCATTGACCATCGGTGGGGGGTATGGATATTTTCTGGAACCACACATTATGGCCAAGTGGTTCAGTGGGGAACAAAGACCAGGGGAAGTGTTTAGGTTCCTGACCAATGATGTAGTGGTGAGAAAAGGAATAAACAAGAGACAGAAATTGACTTTCATGTTGGCAGGGGGGGATTGGTTCAAGAGCCATCCAGAAAGAGACTTCTTTCCTGATCCACTTCAAGTCTGGTCCATGACTGTGAAAGTCATTCTGAGACGTCCTTCATACCAGTGCTAAGAATTGATGGTCAGTGCCTTACAGTACTACACCAAGTGAAATTCAACTATGGCAGAGAAAAAGTGTTTGTTACTATTTCTTTCATTGGACAGTTCATCTTGTAGATATGTTTGTTGCCTTGTTCACTGAGCTTTAAACAAGTTGCCTTCAATTGCCAAACTTGATGAATTTCAAACTGAGTATCTTAGCTAACTGTTCCCTTTTGGTACCTTTTAACAGTTCCTTATCAAAATAACTTTTATGCAATTAGGTGTTTGAACAGTGTAATTTATTTATTCAAAGAAACTCAACAAGAAAGAACAAGGTTAATAAAGTTGTATTTTGTAAGATAATTTTATCCCATTAAAACCACATGATGTCCGCTTGTTGTTATTTGTCATTTTGATCATCTCTGTATACGTTCAGTTTTGTTTAAGCAAGTATTCGAGTGCAAAACTCCCGCACTCGTTATAAATTCACGAGTATTCCAGTGCGAACTCACCAGGGTTCGAGTGCAAAGTCCCTGTATTCGTGATAAATTCA
>BLFK01000200.1:253202-258202 GCA_014634185.1 Astreopora myriophthalma
CCACGAAACCTATGAAACCATGAAACCACTGACACCACGAAACCTATGAAACCATGAAACCATTGACACCACGAAACCTATGAAACCGTGGAACCATTGACACCACAAAACCTATGAAACCATGAAACCATTGACACCACGAAACCTATGAAACCATTGAACCATTGATACCACGAAACCTATGAAACCACGAAACACATGAAACTATGAAACCATGAAACCACGAAACCTATGAAACCATCAAACCATTGACACCACGAAACCCATGAAACTATGAAACCATGACTCCATGATACTTTCATTATATGACATCATAGACATGGGCATATACTAATTGGCATATACTAATTAGCATAAATTCGTGCACCATAACACCAAGTTGTAACCGAAATCTGCGTTTTTTTTAGTGTAGGTTTCTCTATTTGGACATTACAATGGACAGGCATGTGATCGGAAAAAAGATAGTTGGCCCACGGAGGAGAAATAATCAGCTGATCAGAATTTCTGGTAATGATAAGATCAAGGGTTTGGCCACTGGTGTGTGTGGGTACTTTGACTTGTTGGTCAAGCCCGATGCTGTCGAGGAGTTCGTGAAATCTGCATGCATTAGAGTCGTCAATCACGTCGACGTGGAGGTTAAAATCACCGGCAATCAAGAGCTGATCAGTACAAAGGACGGTGGATTCTAAGTAGTCAGCAAACTCAGTTAGAAAGACACTGGTTGTGATGGAATGAACTTCCGAATATGGCGGTCTGTAAACAATGATCAGATGAATACGATGAGTTCCAGATGTTATTTTCCATTCTGAATATTCAAATGACTGAAATTCGCCGGCTGCATGCTGACGTACACTTAGAAAGTCTCTGAATATTAGCCCGGTGCCACCACCTTGACGGCTCGATCGTGGGTGATCGAGGAGATTGTAGCCTATCGGAGTGCACAGTACTCTTGCCGCGGATTCGTTCTCGTGAAACCATGTTTCTGTAACTGCAACGATATCCGGTTTATAGTCACAAATAAAGTCTGTGAATATAGCTGCTTTGTTGTTTAGTGACTGTGTATTCATTGTACAGAGACGGATAGAAGGGCTGAATTTTGTTCAAGTTTGGCGTTCAAGAATAGTAGCGTGACGAACTGGTAAGATTAGGTTTGGTAATGTCACTTTAGAGCGTGACGGGCTTGATATGCTAGTTCCGCGATTTTGTACTCGAGTTCGAATATTTAATGAGCCGCCATCCTTCAGTGCTTTTACAGCTTTTCCTCCACGACAACCTCGAAAAGGTTTTAAAATCCCACAGTCCTTGATTGTGCAATAGATGGACTCTTCAATTTGAGAATCACGTTTCGGTCTTGCCAAAATGACGTTAGCCTATCGCGTACAATTTTTTTCGCTGATTTTGCGGATCATAGATGTAAGCGAAATTGGACGGTAATTCTCCTTCAAGTGTTTAGAGCCTTTCTTATGAAGTGGAACAATGTCAGCTGATCTCCAATCTTCGGGCAAATGGCCCAACAGGAAAGATTTGGTAATCAGGAATGAGATCGAGGGCGCCAATTTGAACGCACATGATTTTAAAATTACTGGTGAAATTCTATCTGGACCCGGGGACTTGCTCGTTTTAAGAGATTTAAGATACTTTAAAATTTCCTCAGTAGTACAGGAAATATAATTAAGTTTCTCACAAAGTAAAGGCTCTAAAGAAGGCAAGTTGGTGAAGTCCTTAGTGGTAAAAACAGATGAAAAATAGGAATTAAAACTACTAGCAATACTGTCATCGTCAATCAATTCTTTGTCACCAACCTTTAAAGATACCAGAGTGACCTTTAAAGATACCAGAGATGTTGCTAACAAAAGACCTTAAACTTATCCTACCATTTGAAACAAATGAAAATTCGCTTATTTACTTCTTTCATTGTTGGTTTTACAGATAACCATGCAGCCCATCACGTCGCAGGTGTAGAGGAGAATGTCAAGGCTACTGGGGCACTTCTTTTATACCTCCCACCTTATTGTCCCGAATTAAATCCAATCGAAGGAATATTTTCTATGGTAAAAGGATGGCTTTGAGCAAATGATTTGATGTTTCTTATCACGCCAGACCCACAAGAAATGATATTGAGGGGATTCTTTCAAGTCACTAGAAGTGTTGTACAATCACTTTATACAGACTGTGGTTATTTGTAATGAACATTCATTTACAGTCACCCAATCATTGCCATAGAATTGTACTTATAAATTGACTCGATTCAGATTTGAAAGTTTATGTACACAATGGTATAAGTAGGATCAAACATAGACGCATTAAAATAAAGTGGACATTCTCAAGAATTGAAGAATTGCTCTATCCTACTTTCAGCAACAACTTAATCCTACCTTTTATTACTTATCCTACAGGACTTACTGTTATCACTTCCCTTTGACAATAATTATGTCTAATTACACGTAGACAAGCCTAAAAGTGGGGTTCTGAACAATACTCCCGTGTTCACAAGTCCGATAAATACTGTGTTGTGTCTTTCTTTCAGTTTGTTTCAAATTAATTAAAATCGTCTATCAATAAAAATCAGTCAAGGAAAATTAAAATTCAACGGGTCGTTGCCTTCCCAAGATCGTGGAAAGCTCCATTTAAGCAAATTATGTTTTGAACGTCGCACTTTTTTAGTTTTCCATGCCTTAGCAGCTTTCCCGATGGGTGAAAAGTCAAGAAACTGTTAAACACTAAACAGTATATTTACCTTATCAACCAAGTGCGCACAAAAGACACACTGTATTCACAGCCGTTTCAGAATCTTTTCTTCTCTCCTTTTTTTTATTGTCATTTTTAATTAAAGATCTCTTTAAAGTCCAGGAATGTGGATTGTTTAAATCCTTAAATAACACAATAAAAATAAAAATTTATTACGTCTGTTACTTTGGGCTAACATTTTGAGATGTCACTCAGGACATTTTTCTTCTGTTCTCCGAATTCTTCTTTGGAGAGATCTCCTGATTGGTATAGCTCGCTTAGCATCTGCATCTGTTTTAATAGCTCTGTCCTGTTGTATGTGGCTTTATCAGCTGATGCCTAAGGAGGTCAGATGTGAACAAAAATCCTATTTTTTTTATCTTCATGCTTCATGCTCCTTATCCTAAAGATAACTACTGTTGGCAAGGTGTTGCTTAGGGCGAGCTCTGTTTGCTAGGACAACAATAATTGAACCATATGTATAGATAAATTTTGACCAAGCCCTGATGGGCATGGCCGTTTATTAAAACTCATCATAGTAACCTGGGAAAAGCCAAATCTAAAAGACACAGTCTCAGCAAAGGTGAGGACAAACCCACCATACGCAAACGACAGAAAACAGGGAGGCAGGGAGGGAGGGAGGCAGGGAGGGAGGGAAATTTGATCTTTACTTGCTTGTAGAAGTGAGTGAAAGAGAACTCGCACTTTGTTTGTATGTCTTTCAAGGTTTACCAAGGAATGACATCCCGGATGGCAGGAATGCCCCAACGGAAAGGTGGGAAGTTATAATTACTCAAAACGTCGCAATCAACATAAAACCATTGCTTTCCTTTTGGAAATAAATATTCTTAATCTATTTGTTAGTTGTTTTAGATAACCATAGGCGACAGGTTAAACTCAGTGGCAGAGAACGGAAGCGATAAAAGAAGTGTGTTGAAGGCGACTTGAAGAAGCTCACAATTGCCCATGTGTTTGTCAATCAATCTTTAACTATTCAATTCAAACAACTTTGGACAATTACCTGTTCAGCCTGGGAAGATGTGTTGGATCTGCTGCTTTTCAGAAATACAGATGCTACTTCAGTTAATGCTTGTGTAAGCTCGGATGTGCTTTTGGTTCGTTTCTTGGAGGTATTTGAGAATACAGGGTAGTCTGGTGGCTCTTGATACATGTAACTACTGTGATGTCCCCTTTACTGTGGAAATGAAAGTTACACTGAATTAACACTAAAAAATACCGAGCCCTTCATGACCAGTGATTTTAAGGAAATGACACAGAATGGTATATTCTCGTTAAGCCACTTCAACCAACAGATCAACAAAAACGCATTTAGCTCCCATCAAACCAATGTTCAATATACATTTGGCTAAATTACAGAATGCAGGGCCACTTATTTCCATATCACTGAATAACAGTAGTGCCCATTGTTATTGCTTCGTTCTTCAATAGCTTCAGCCTAATTTGCATTTGGTGGCCCTGGGTGGCCCTGTATTCTGTAGTTGCTCCATACATTTCTTCATTCCGCTTTGCTTTGTTCTTCTTGAAAAAAATTCAAAACATGAAAGCCCAAAATCATACAAGTGGAAACTACGTAGAAATGCATGATAAAAAATGGTTTAAAAGAATCCAACTGGAGGTCTTTCATGTCATCCGGCAGGGCATTCCACAATGTTGTTGCTTGATAGTGGAAGGACTGCTGGCCGGATGCTGACTTGAAAGATGGAGTGTCTAACAGATTACTATTTCTCGTTGCCAAGGAATGTACATCGGATCTCTTTCTAAATTTATTACACAAATATGGAGGAGCGAAGCTTTTGACGCATTTAAAAGCCATAACAGTATCCCTGTACTTAATGGCAAGATGAATCGGTAGCCAATTTTGCTCCCGTAATACTGGTGAGATATGCTCGTGCTTTTTTGTGCCAGATATAATACGAGCAGCAAAATTTTGAACGCGTTGAAGTTTTTTCAGGTTTCTCTTAGATGAGTTCGCCCATACGGAAGAACAGTAATATAATTGACTGAAAACTAAGGCCTTAATTATAGTAGTAAGTGTCTGCCTGTCTAAAACATACTTAATTCTATTGATCTGATACAAACTAGCAGCACAAGAAGAAACTAGATTAGTCACGTGTTCATCGTAGGTCAGACTAGCATCGATTACAATTCCTAAATCCTTAGCAGAGGAAACAGGATGTATCTGTTTACTGAGAACCTTTACGTGGATATCGTCTGGAATTTTGCACAACATCTGGCGCGTACCCAAAAGTAAA
>BLFK01000200.1:260702-266670 GCA_014634185.1 Astreopora myriophthalma
TCGGTTTCATTCAAGAAGCTCATTGTACTCAAAATAACATGCAGGATTGGTGAGCTGAATGGCGATACCAGGCCCTTTTTTGCTGCTGCTCCAGTAAAAGACAGGTGTTATAATTATTGTATTGTTTAACAATAATCTAGCTTTGGAAATTTGAAACTTCTTTGAGATCAAGCATGACATCTTATTGACATGACATTTCATCATTTCGACGAACTGATTACTGCGAAGAATAACAAGATCCCTTTTATCGGCATTGAAATCGTCAAGAACGGAACGAAACTTGAAACTCAAGTTTATAGAAAACCAACAAACACTGGATTGCTCCTACACTTCCAGAGTCACACGGATAAACGCTATAAAGACCCTTTATAAAAGACAATGATACATCGTGCCCATGCCTTGTCGTCTACAATAGAGGCTTTCAATACAGAATGTGCAAAGTTGCACTCTATATTTAGTCGCCTTGACTATCCAACGAGACTTATTGATTCTGCTTTCCACAATTTTTTTTTTCGAAATTCTTCAGCAAACAAAGCAGAAAGAAACAACGATGATAGTAGCACAGTAAGAATTAGTCTTCCTTTTAAAGATCAAGTGGCCGCTAATGCAGTTCGGAAGCAGTTACGCGATCTTAGCCATAAGATTGGCACTACTTTGCAGCCAGTTTTTGTGAGCAAGAAATTGGGGCAAGATCTTAAACCCAAAGAAATTAAGCCGTCAATTAATATATTCCCTAGAATAGTGGAAGGAGAATTGTAGTTTGCCAATAGCCCATTTGCGAGTTTTCACGTTGCTGGAGATTGGTCCCAATTTTGGATGCGAAAGCGAGGGTTCGTGCGAAGTCTGGCTTGGCGGCGCGAGAATTAAAAGAGATCGATGGTTTTTCTATCCCTAATCTAATGAATCTAATGTTTTATTCATAATATGGTTTATTGTTCAGTTGCCTGCTGTAGTAATGGCAATCACAATCGAAAGGATCTCTTGTATTTTACTTTTCCTTCGGACAAGAGGCTTGGGACCTGGATAAAATTTTGTCGCCGAGCGGACAAAAAGTTTGGAGAGGAAGCAGCGAAGGTGAAGACGAGAAAGGCCAACAACTTGCACATTTGCAGTGCTCATTTTTCCCCTGAAGCCTACAGAAAAACTTTGAATGGCAGACGGCAAACACACGACACTGCCCTGCCGACTTTGTTTCGTCCACAGCATGATTGCACGCTGAGAAGTGCTTGTTACGAGAAGTCAAGTAAAAGGAGGCAGCTTGAGTCCAAGGACGAAAATAATGCGTGCTTAGCAAACCAGCTTCCACTAGCTGCTGCAGATAGTGAAGATTTAACACAGTTGATTATTCTTACGCCGATTTCTGTAACGTTGAGAATGACCATCCATACTGTTTATCACCGGAAAATGATCAAACTCCAAAACGATTGTTTGAAAATCTTGAACCCGAGAAGGTTAAGTCAGTGGGTTGCCAGACTGACATAACCACATCTGATTTTGAGAAACTTGAGAACGAACTTAAAAACCACAAAAATAAGTTAGCGGACAAAAAAAAGAAACACTGAAACACGACTTATTTATGGATGATGTGGTAAAAAATGACGATTCAGCTCAATTTTACACTGGAATTCCTTCACTTGGATGCTTCAATTTAATTTCAGACCTAGTCAAACTACAAGCTGAAAAGCTCAAATATTGGGACAAAAACAAGGATAAACAAATGAAATACCAGACGGCACCCAACAGCAAACCTGGACCTAAAAGAGGTCTAACACTCAAGGAAGAATTAATTATAACACTTGTAAGGCTGAGACTTGGCTTGATGGGAAGACAGTTGGCTGACATTTTTTCTGTTTCCCAGTCACAGCTCAGCAGGATCTTTACAACATGGGTTTGCTTTCTTGCAACAGTATTGAAATAGGTGCTAGTGCTCTGGCCAAGTCAAGAGGAAGTGAAACATAACTTCTTCGATCATTTAGCATGTACCCAAATACAAGGATAATAATTGATTGCTCTGAAATGTACACAGAGAAGCCCACCTCCCCTTATGCTCAAAGAGCAACATGGAGCGAGTGTAAGGAGTATAATACTATAAAGCTCTTGTTGGGATCACCCCTTCTGGCTACTTCAGCTTTCTCTCAAAATTTTGGACTGGAAGTACCAGTGACAGGAAAATCACCCAGGAAAGTGGGCTTATACATGTAGATCTGCTAGAGGAGGGAGATTCAGTAATGGCTGACAGGGGGTTCAACATTCGAGACATCCTTACTAAAAGGAAAGTCTACCTTAACATACCCCCCTTTTCAAAGAAAGGTAACATTTAATTTCACTTAATCTTCCACTAATTAATAGGATTTCTGAAAGTTCAAAAATTCATAACAATGAAACAGGTACAAAAATCCTTATTGGCTCACCATGAGACATAACTATTCTTACTAACCATAAGCATATATGATCTATTAAGCCCCAGGAGGGGGCCAATTTCTTTTGAGTGAGGCTTATTAGAGAGGGAGGGGGATTGCTTACTTCAAACTATAAATCAATAAGGATACATATTAAAGGAATGAAGTAGACTTTGTAATGTTTTAATGCTGTTAAGAGTAACATATGTTCACACGAGCACAATAAAAGTTTGTGTGGTGGATGAATAAGTATAAAAGCCTAAAAATTACCTTGTTATGATTGTCTTGATCTTACATCTGAGGAGGGGAGGGTTTAATAGAGTGGGGCTTATTACAAAATCTTGAAGTTCAAGAGGGGGGTGTCTTAATGGAGCTTTCATGACATTGGAAAATATATTATTTTGCAGGAAAACAGCTTTCACAAGCAGCCACAAAATCCACGCGCCAAATTGCCAGAGTGCGAATTGATGTGGAGAGAGTGGTTGAAAGATTGAAGGATTTCAAAATATTTCAAGGAAATTTGCCTTTGACGCTGTGTAAAGATCTTTGAGACTCAAATAAACACAAAAAACAGCTTTGTGAAGGCTCTGTAATACTCAAGCTCTAAGAAGTCGTAAAACAACAACTCGTGGTGCTGACGCGAGCGCTGGGTAACCAGGCCGCTATTGCACAATATCGTTACATCCTCCTCTTTCTTAAATACAATATGAAACAAACTGCAAGTGACAGCAAATAAAATAAAATAAAATAAAATAACAACTAAGTCTGTGAGCTAAAGAGTCAAAGATGTCCACAAAGTTCAACTGCACTGCGCAAAGTCTATCCTAACGGTATAAGAAACGAACTAAAGATGTTCGCAGAGGGCAAATTTAACTGCCCTGTGCATCCTAACATAAAATGAAAATATAACAAGTGACAGTTCTGCTTGACTGCACCCCTCAGGGCTGGCAGTAGTCCTTCAAACGGACCGGGGTCCTGATTAAACGCCCTCTGGTGGATCTTCTCTCAGTTGGCTGAGGGGTCTCTGGAGCTCTTTGAGAGGTCTCTGGTCGTTCTGGAGCTGTGTCCTCAGGTAGAGGTGTATCAGGCTGAACTGGGTCGAGGACTCTTTGAGACTGGTCATCCGCCAGAGGTGGCTCATCTGGTTCCCCTACACGGCTATCAATTGCAGGACTCTCTCGTGTCGCTATCAAATCCTTCCTGTTTCTCCTGTATCTCGTCCCTTCGATATCAACTTCATAGGACCTTGGCGCAACTTTCTGGAGACATGTTGCTTTCTTCCACAGCTTTTTTCGATCTTTTGGATCTGGCTTCATTCTTACGATATCTCCAGGTTTGAGCTCTTTTAGTCGCCACTGTCTTGATTTCTCGGGAAAAAAACATAGCGTTCATATATAGTGTTCTTCCTGGGGTTGCAAAAGGTCTCGAACTTCTCCAAGACTTTTTCGATTTTGAGATAGTCGCCTTCTTCATTCCACGTGAACGTGTTGTAAACATCGACAGCCTCTTCGCCGATTACGGTAAGTAGAGTCGCAACACGTGTGGGCTTGTCTTTCTTTGCTACGCCTGTTGCTATTTCATAATTGCTCCATGACTGTTTGAATTTCTTCCACTTCTGGGCTGTGTTCTCTTGCTGGAGTTGTAGAGGCTCCGGCGGAGGCAGGCCAAATGAAGCGGCGGCCATGATGGATTTCTAAAACGTATTCAGACTTCAGTTCGTGGCGTTCACGAGTTTACGTGAATCTTTGTAAGTAAATCCAAGGTATCCCACTTCTGACACCATGTAAAGATCTTTGAGACTCAAATAAACACAAAAAAACAGCTTTGTGAAGGCTCTGTAATACTCAAGCTCTAAGAAGTCGTAAAACTACAACTCGTGGTGCTGACGCGAGCGCTGGGTAACCAGGCCGCTATGGCACAATATCGTTACACGCTGGCCCCACTTGCTGACCGGATGTTGATAGTCTGTGGAGCTCTTTAATTTATTGAAACTATGTAATTTATTGAAGCCACTGGCAAGATAACTTTCCCAATACTTCTAAAGCAAAGCTTTTTTCGGTTTCAGTTACCGTGTATTTTGCTCTCTGTCAAAATACAATGCCTCAAATGAAATGCACAACACATTGTCAAGCAGACAGCTCATGAGAATAAGGACAATTATCAACTAAAGGCATATTGTTTTGACATAACACCAAATTCTCAAGACTAACACACAAGACAATGGATGTCAGTTAGTGAGGAAAATTAGCTTTCAAATCTTCCAAGTGTAAGAATACGCGCATAGACTTGACTTTTGAACAAGCGGTTTAATAATAATATTATCTGGATGGCTACAAGAACTAAAAAGAGTAATTTGATATTAAAGAATCAAAACTATTTCCGGTAATCAATTCTATCGTGTGAATGGGATCAAAGATTTGAAGACCACATTTCGTCACATCCTTCCTCTTATAAACGAAAGAGAGCTTAACAATACATGTGTATAATATCGATAACAAAAAACAAAGGAAACTTGTGGTGCTACAAAGAAGGCAAACAAACAAACAAACAAAAATCAACGAGTTGGTCTCGATTTGCATAGCATTCAGAGTCAGCAGAAAGTAGATGTTCGCAAGTCAATGAGGAACAAAGTCACTCCAGTGAGCAGGAGTCTTGCGGATTCGTTGCGATCTGCGAAGGTCTTGCATTTTTGCAGCTGGTTCTTGATCTTGAGGTACTGGGTTGCAGGATGTCTTGCTTGATGGTTCTGGTGTCACAGTTTCCGTCTCGGTGACCTCTGGAATGGGAGGTTCCTTGGAACTAACCAGTTGACGGCGGTTCCGGCGGTAAACCGATCCGTTGATTCTGACGTTGTAGCTACGAGGACCAACCGGACCCAGACAGGTGCCTGCGCTCCAGGCTTTCTGTCCTGGGAGCTTCATGCGCACTGTCTCTCCCTGAAGAATGGGCTGAAGCGGTTTCGTGTGCTGGTTGTAGTAGAACCGCTGTCGTTCTTTCTTGCCCATGATTGCGCGCGACTCCTCATCTGTGGGATAGCGGGGTTGCAGAAGGGTACTAGTGATAGGAAGCAGGGTTTTGCAGCGACGGCCCATAAGGCGCTGAGCTGGGCTTGTGCCTACTCCTTCAGTAGGAGTATTTCGCCAATCAAGCAGTGCTAGGAATTCTGACTGGCCAGACTCTTTACATTTGGTGAAGAGTCGTTTTACCAGCTTGACCGCGTTCTCTGCTTTCCCATTGGACTGTGGGTAGTGAGGGGAGGACGTGATGTGTTGGAACTTCTCAAACTCATTAATAATTCATAAAGTTAACTACAAATCACTGCATGTATACCACATCACGTGCATGTGTTTGGATACCCAATGAAAAACAGTATACCACTCTCCAGTGAAAGTGGTATATACCACTTAGATATGCATAATTAATGACAACTTGCACAAAATCAATGAATATTTATTACTCAGAAGTAACATTACTTTTAGAATCCTTCATCTTCTTATTTGAGCCCATTTACAAAAACATTTACTTCACAGTCACTAAACTTGACATATTCGAAAATAGAAAAATTCTTC
>BLFK01000200.1:269551-272051 GCA_014634185.1 Astreopora myriophthalma
CGCGTGAGTGTTTTCTACGGTATAAACTGAAGCATTTCCTTCTCGAGGCTTGTTTAGCTCATCGTTGTTGGTGTACTTAATTATCTTCATGCCCACACAGGCTTTTCTTCCAAGAAGGGGTCGGATGCCGTTGTTGTCAACAAGTTTGCAATCTAGTTGACATTTAAAATGGTCACGCCACACGTCAAGTTACACAACTGTCAACTTAGAGCCTCCGTAGGCCGTGAGATGAGTATTCAAAGGCGTCACGCGATCAAGTTCATAGTCCTTTGTGGCTTTCCTGTACAACTCCGCCCGAATAACGTTGCATTGCGCTCTAGTGTCAGGCTGGAAACGCAGATAATTTCCAGACTCTAGCTTGAGGGTTACCAACTGAGAGTCATCGAGGTCAACCGCTGAGATATGATCAGCATAAAACACTTCCGAATCACTATCTGGGTTGTCAACAGCTCGGACAAGTTTGCGTGCGTCGCTATCTTTGCCGTCTTTTTTCTTGCTACGACATTTGATCGCAAAATGTGACAGCTTTCCACAATTCCGACACGTCTTAAGATACGCTGGGCATAATTCTCTCTTCCTGTGGTCATGTTCAGTGCCGCAGTTCCCGCATTCTTTTGTAGATTCCTTTGGGTGTTTTTTGTATCTTCGACCATCACTAATTTGGCTTCTACTGCCTCTACCCACGGCATTTACCATAGTTCCATCGCCGTTTCCGACGATTTTCATTTGGGCCAGCATGCTCTCAGATGCTCGGCAAATCTCATCAGTTTTGTCAAGCGTCAGCTTCGTCTCTCTCAACAATCGTTCCCTTACTTTGGTGTCACGAATGCCAAATACCAATCGATCGCGCAGTATCTCTTCTGCGGTAATCTCCTCGAAATTGCAACTATCGGCCAGCTTTCGCAGCGCCGTGCAGTACTGATCGTATGTTTCCCCGGGCTCTTGCACTCTACGGTTAAACTTGAACCTCTCGAAAGGGATATTCTTGCGTGGTTCGCAATATTCTCCGAATTTCTGTAATACTGGTTTGATTTTTTTCTCATCCCCATCATTTTCCCAGTCGTTGAAGGTTGCATACACCTCTCGTGCTTCTTTGCCGATCACAGTGAGAAGGGTGGCGACCTGCACTCCCTCTGCCTTTTTCGTGAGCTCTGTGGCGAGAGCATAATTGTCCCATGCTATCAGGAACCTCTTCCATTTCTCTGCGGCGTTTGGGTTATGAATCTCGAGAGCGGGTGGCGATGGTAATGCATATCCCGATGCCATACTTTCTCCACTCGGTTCGGTTAAGCTTTGTGTAATATTGTACCACAAAAGCTACTCCACCCGCTGCCACCATGTAAGAATACGCGCATAGACTTGACTTTTGAACAAGCGGTTTAATAATAATATTATCTGGATGGCTACAAGAACTAAAAAGAGTAATTCGATATTAAAGAATCAGAACTATTTCTGGTAATCAAGTCTATCGTGTTAATGGGACCAAAGATTTCGTCACACCAAGTGAAAGGGTTAGTGTGTGTATTCAAAAAACGTAGTTATTATAATACATGTATATCTAAAAAGAAATGTATGCATCAAAGCATATACACTTACGGTAAACTAAGTTATGCCCTAATTTCAGATAAAATTCTTCCAGTAAGAAGCTCTGGAACCATAAACTTAGCATAAAACAGCTGCAACTTGTTCAACATCCGTTGCCAAAATTCTGCATTGAATTCCACATGAACACTTAAAATGCCTTTGTTTGTGTAGATAACTAGATCAGTGGCATGAATTCCTCAAATTCCCATTTGGCCCTGGATTTGGTAATACCAGGATGTTTCTTCTTTTAGCTTCAAGCCCGTAGTTGTTTTAATCAGCTTGTCTGAAGCTGCAACTCCAGGCAACAGATTCCATTTTGCAAACAGGCTCTTGTATTCCACAAGCATCTTGCCATGACATTTACAGTGTCGAATCCTGTCAGGGCTAGCACCAAGAAAAGGCTATTTCTGATTTACAATGAGCCCAGATTCTACAGGGCTTACTTCCTTATGCTTTTTGGAATTTTTTTTTGGATACAGTTCCGAGGCAGCAATTTCTTTTTCATGTCCCCACTGCAGCTGTTCAGGTACATGCTCCATTGGGCAGTAGTTCATTAATAATTTTACAATGTCGATTTTTCTGTACTTTCCCTCATATGACATACGCGGTAGAAATTTGAGGCTGTTATATGTCCTGATCACTGGTCATACCAGAACTTACTGCTACCTTGATCTATCGTTTTCAGGCAAATTATATCACACTGATCCTTATCAATAGTAACATATTTGATAAATAACTGCCTGGTCTCTTCAGAAATATAACCATTGATGCTGATGTTATTTTGACATTTGAAAATCTCTGCATATTCCTTCATAGTGTAAACAGAAACACTTTCCACAGTCTCAAATCTCTCAACATTGGCATTATGTGTTCTGCTGCTACTGGTTCTGGGATCACTGGATCTTTGAGCTTTGGA
>BLFK01000200.1:293002-308002 GCA_014634185.1 Astreopora myriophthalma
CCCTCTTTCGATGGTAGGGTCACCCTCTTAGCCGAGCCAACTTTTCTCCATATAGACACTTTGGCTCGGTCAGCCGGGACAACTCCATGGAAATTGAAGTCCGTATTTTATCTTTAAAATGAACATTGTGGCTTAAATTGCTATCAAAGAAGTTAAATCTAAGTCAACAGTGACCAGTGTGAGTGATTTAAAAAATTGAAATCCAGCGGAAAGAGGGATATTGAAGTTATGAATTATTAAGCAGGGCCAATGAATAATTAAGTAGGGTCAACTTTGACTCGGTCAACCGGGACAACTTTATTCATGTAAACAGTCGTGAGAAGTTGGCTCGGCAAGGCGGGTGACCCTTCTACCCGGGACAACTTTTCTCCATATAAACGGGGCCTAAGTCAACGGAAAAAAACGAGGATCCGTAACTTACAGTACAGACCGAGAAAACGAGGTTAGTAAGATATTGATTATATCTCTGAGGTTAATCGGGCGCGCGGAAGAGGAATATATCAAATTTAGCGGCCATACAAGAGAATAGGGCCCGCAAAATTAACCAATAACAGCGCGTACTGACTGAGAGATATAATAATAAATGCAGCGCTTAAACCAATGTTGGGCTATAAAACGTGGACAGCACATTCTACTCTCCAGCTGCACTAAACACGTGGCCTGTTAACTTCACCTTCGCGAACGGCTCAAAATTTGAGGACAACCTTGCAAACACGTGAACCTCGGGACTAACAGAAATCATAAAAACCGGTAAATTAAAACTTAACAAGTAATGAATCAGTTTTTAGATGAAAGATTTGAAGCTATGTTTTGATTGATACTAATATTTTATCATTTACATTTATTTGCCTTACACTGTATTGCAATATTTACATGTTTACCTTTAAAGTGCTACTGGACTGCAGCAACAAAGTTAAATCCTCCCGTTTAAATTTCTTTGCTTGCGTCAAGGCGCAATTATGAACTTGCAGAGTGCAAACCCGTCGTGGAGAATCACAGTTTTAACTTCAACCCCAAGGAGCTTTTTTAGGATCCACTCTGCGTATTTCACGTCCCATTGCTTCGAAAAGACCTTTCATATCGAAGGAGCATCTGTAAGACTAATTACTTGTAATATTCCCACAAAAAAGAAATAATAATATGTGTAGAGGGCACGTTTAGTCAGTTTAGTGGCATATCGGCCATATGCCGATGCCGGGCGAGTAAAAGCCTGACCTTTCTGAAGTATTGCTAGCGCTCTTGCGGGATTTTTCAAATCGTGTCATCTGACTCGAAGCCACGTAGGGCGAATAATTAACCACTTTAATTTTTGCTAGCTTTTTGGCCCTTCGAGAACAGTATATCAGCAGAAATGAAAAGGCCAGTATATGCTTATTTAGGAGTGCTCAGTGAAGCCGATATTCAAAAAAGCCGCTCCGCATGCACCATGGTGCTGGCTGGGAAGTGTCGTACCTTAATATTGATAACGGGTTGGAAATGAGTTAGAAATGTTTGCTTGCTGACGGTTTTTTTCCTGAAACTATTGCCTGCTGGAAAATGACACACTACGCCCCCTTTCTGGCTCACTGAGACACTCTAAAAGGCAATTTGCTGGGAAAAAAATCAAGTGTGTGTTTTGCTTGTATTGTTCACGCCTAGGTCACCCTCCCTGGTCGACGCGCGGGAATGCAATAAACGCAAAATTCAGCATGACATCTGTATCTGGTAAATCTCTTTTGCGCCCCATTATGTAACATCCGATGGACTCACTGTTAATTAAAGTGAGAACAAAGGTCTGAATTTTCATAAACCGCGCAATGTGTCCAGTACAGAGCTTCAAAGAGCTTGGATAGTAACAACCGGTCACAAGCAGTTTCGGCAGTTTTTTTGAAACATTGAGGAACACCTGGCAAGATCGGGACCCACATTTTGCTCTGAAGCGGTAAGTTCGTTTATTCGCTAACAGGATGGTAGAGGACCACTGACTGCTGAATAACGTTATCAACGGCAAAATGGACCAAGTAGATTTACCGTCGTTGGAGTGCATTTCTTCATTAACAGTTATACCTGCAAAATGTAAGATTCTTTGACAGAAACATCCAATAGTTGATGATAGATAGTGGAGGGCTGGAAGGCGTTTTGAATCAGTGTATTTTGGAAATTTCTTGTCGATCAAATCACCAAACTTACATTCTGTTCACCTCAAATTAACAGCGTTGTCGCGACCCTGGTAAAGCTACGTAATATACTCAGTGAGACCTCAGTGAGGGGAAAAAGGGTTGTTAATTAACAACTCAAGGTAAGAATAGATTATTTTGCTTGAGCTTGGTAATGTATTGATTCGTATAGTCTGCCTCAGAGGTCTCTCATCAAAATTTCAGGAAACGATTTTCACTCTTTGAAAATCAGGGATGCGACTGAGCAACCAACGAAACATGTGAGCCATGGGGAATCGTTTACCCTTTTGGCCAAATTGATGCGAGAGATCCTAGATTCTATTGTGCTCATGGAAGCTTGCCACCGGACAACGACGTCGATCATTTTCTTACTTACTCATGCGAGTGCTTATTTATAAACTTCATTTTCGTAATAAAAATTGATTACGCGGAAAAGTTGAAATTGCATGTTCTCTTTCCTTGTGGTTTCAATTTGGCATCGCTTTACTTAATATTGCACCAAGTTTTCGCCGTGTAAATTTGCTGCGTATATAGATAGCCACAAATTCAATGTCGTTGTCCTTCATCTGCTTCCACCTCTCATGCCCATTTAATTTTGCATGGTGAAAAAAGAAAAAGAATAATAAACATGCATAAAAACGCTCCCATTCCTGTGGCTCGCTGCCTCAAACAAATGTTTTTCTGATCTCATCCCGGTCACTGAGATTTCGTTGTTTTTTATATGTTGTGGTATGAATTTTACTTTGGTATAAAATTATTTCCTACCAGTATGAAATTTTTTCAACCAGTCATGAAATATTTCAACCAGTATGATGTTTTTCAGCCGACTAGAAAATTAACTTAATTGCTAATTTTTTTTGGTTAGTAGGACCGCGCAGGAACTGGACTTCAGGCCACGTGTGGACTGAACATTAGTATCCAAAAAGAGGCTGGAAGGTTCTGGAGGAAAAAGCGACCATGTTGCTTGTGTATAACTTTCAGTCTGCCGAGAGTGTAAGCCTTTATCAATTCAGTAAAGTTTGTTGCCGTCGGAAAGCCCAAGAATTTGCCGTGTTTTGTTTAATGCAGCCTGAGTGAAGGTTGCTTCTTTATCATCCTGATTTGAATTGACGTGTCATAGAAGATGCACAAAGGTTAAGGCGAGATTGTGCAAGGGTAGTGTTCAGGACACCAAATTGCGTGACTATTTTACAATTATTTAGCTCGTCTATGCTAATAATTTTACCTATCAACATTCTAGGGTGGAGTGCAGTGATTTTGTCTAGGCGTGGAATTTCAATGTAGATAAGGTCAGCCATTTTAAATTTCTTTCTCGAACTTTTTCTCTTCGTTTGCGTGATTATTCGTTCATTATATCGTTGTTGGTCCTGTATTCGCTTTGTCGTTTCTTTTCCGGCTCGTCATCTCTATCTTCTATAGGCCCGTCATCTCTAACAACGTCAGTTTCTTGGTCTTTTGGCTGTGGATGTTCGCTGTTGGCCCTACTGTTAAATACGGCCTCGTAAGGTGTTTAATTTATAGCCCTATGATGAGTGATATTCATAGTATAAACTGCCTCCATTGCTGCTTGGCACCAGTCTGTCAGTTCTTTCTCTTGGCTGCTCTTCAGTATTGCACGCAAATCCTCTTTGTATGTTCTGTTGCCTCGTTCTACTAATCCTTGAGTCGTTGTTGTCCATAGAGAACCATGAACAATTTTTATGCCATTGCTTGAAGCAAATAAATTTAGCTTACGATTTACGAATTCGGATTCATTGTCATATATAATTTTTTTTCGGGAATCCATAGATGAATCAACCCCTTTTTAGCACATTCAACACTTTTAGCGAGAACAGGTTCGGCATACATAAATTTCGTGTGATGGTCTATATTAAATACTAACAATCCATGTGTGCGCCGGTTGACATTTGCACGGTAAATTTCGAAAATCCATTAGATCTATTTCAACTAAATCTTAAAATTGTGGTGATTGCAGAGGCTTTTCTCCTAATTTTACTCTGTCTGTAATGCACCTATCAATGTTTAGACGGAGAGGGGGGGGGGGGGTAACGGGCAAAGGTGCGTCATTTGAATTTTCTTGCAATTTTTTGGTCAAATTCCCGACCCTTGGAACTGGAAATAGTTTAACAATCCTTTATAATATTTGAACTTTAATTAGTACAAGTGGTCAAATTTCTCAGAGAGGGGACAACAGAAGTGTTCAAATGCCGCATCTTTGCCCGTACCCCCCTCCCTCTCCGTCTAAACATTGATAGGTGCATAATAGTCTTCTGTTCCGCGTGATGTGTGCACACACGGACAAAGCAATTGATGACTTGATTGTTGACTTCACAGAAATTATCCTGAATCCATTTCCATGTCTTTCCTCGGCCACGGTGCACCACTTTCGTATGGGCCAACAACAAAGCATCAAATAATTTTCTCCTTGGTTAAGGAGTTACACTTTGGATCAGACGAAACAACGAGAGATGGGGGCTTAAGTCGTGGTAGGTACTTGTTGGAAAAAACAAAAAGGTAAGCAATAATAGTGGAAATTAGGGGGGAGTAGTAGACAATGGGGGAGGGTGGTAGTGGATAGGGGGTAGGTGCAGGTGGTAAAAAGGGGCGTAAGGGTAGTGCAGGAGAAGAAGAAGAAGAGGAGAGCAGAGAGTTAAAGAGAAGTTATAAAGTGTTGTTTTTTATGCATCTCACTCTGTTTCAGACCCCTAAAAAATCCACGCCCCTTTTTTTTAACTACACCCCCAAAAATAAAAACCCCTTTTTAAGACAGTTGATAAAAAAACAGTTTCGAAAATTAAACTAGTTTGAAAATTTCCAACCAGTTTGAAAAATTTCATACTGGTAGGAAATAATTTCAAACCAAAGAAAATTTCATACTACAACATATACACATCGATAAGATTGCTAATCCTATACGATTGCTTTACTATAACATTTTGATAAGATGGCCAGATATGTTTTTTTCCTTTTTCGCAAATTACAGATTGATAGTTCAGAGGTTTTCCCTTCATTTTGTTTCATTTCGTTTCTCACGTTTCATGGGAATTATGGTGTTGGCCTGGCTCGGGAGCAAACAAGCAGTTTACATTTTTGATTCAAACCACCGAAAGAGAGCAGGGATCTGGCGCATGCAGTGGTGGGAACACTGGCCAATCTGATGTGGCGCGGGTTCGATTCCCGGTCTTGGGGTCATATGCGGGTTGAGTTTGTTGTTGGTTATCTTCTCTGTTCCGAGAGGTTTTTCTCTGGATACTCTGTTTTTTCCCCTCTTCTCAAAAACCAGCACGTCCAAATTGCAACACAGTGGACAAGAAGAGCCACTCTGTGGACGTCCACTGCTAAATTCGATTTCTTAGCCGATTTTGTTTGGCTTTTTGGGGGAGTGTGGTGAGCTTATCGTGTAAAAGCTGGTGCGTATATACATTTGGCTGACAATCAGGAATGACAAGCGGGACTTGGCGAAAAATCTCTGATTCAGTACGCGCACCTGAAAACAGTTCTAGCTATTTTTAAAATAGACTGAGTCTTCCTTTGTCAACAAACGGAGTGTTGTGTATATTAGATCGGTTACACGTGTTTAGGAACATAAAAGTTCCGTAATCGGAAAACACTTCAAGGCAAACATGATTTGAGAACCACAACTCTGATGACTGGAACACTGATTCTCTAATTCAATGTATTTACATGGTATGTGATATAACAAAAGTTTGTTCCTTATTATTCTGTTCGACCGACATCGACTTTCAGTTGCAGAAACATCTGTAAATGGTGGGGTGATAGGTATTGCCCGTGTTTCACAAACACTTTTTCAGGTCGCCAAGCAAGTGGCAACGGAAAATCTCGTGAAAACAGTTACTTTTTAATGAAAAAAGTCGGCGTACTTCAATAGAACTTACGCCACCAAACCAGGTAGCTTAAGAACAAAGCAAACAATGCTGTCGTGCAAACAGCTACATGGGAGAGAACAGAGCTCATAATTCCGGCAGATGAATTTCTGTGGGAACAGCCTCACAGCCAAGCTAGAATTTTAACATTAAATCGAAATCGGTCTATTTTTAAATTGATTTTCGAAAACTTTTTAACTTGCCGCCAATATGGCTCACTACTTTAGTTAGCCTCCTCTCGGTTCTTCTCGGAGCTGTGGCGTAGATTATACGTATAAGGAACACTTTAGCGGGCGAGATTTGACCGGCATCACAAGCACTCATTGATCGATAGAAGGTCTAGTTATCATCAAATCAGAAGTTCAGTTTCAATGTTCTCCTTTCTTGGAGTAAATTTCTTGTAAATTCATAAGTTAGGCCCGTTCTTTAACTTTCTTGCGCTTGCAAAGAGTATTAAAATGATCGTTTCCTCTTGTTTTCATTTGATCTTGGGTTTCAAAGATATGTATCGAAAAAAAAAACAACAACAACAACGAAAAACAATTTCAATGGACTTTTGTTTATTATATCGTGCGGAATTTGGCGGTAAAAGATCTGTTCCAGGTTAATTGTTTTTCAATTGTATTGTTAAAATTTACTTCGTATTGTTAGGCTCGGTTCAAACGTCCTATGTAAAAAATGAGGAGCGTCGCATAATTCGCACACATTTTAGGCGTTGTAATCGTAGAAGGAAGAAAAGGTCACGTATTTTACAGTTTAAAGGAAAATTGTCCTGTTGCTCTAAGCTGTTGCATTGTTTGTTTTTAAATTGTATTCAAAGCATTTAGGGTTAGGGTTTAGGGTACGAATGATTGTTGCGTTACAAGAGAAAATAAAAAGTACATAAAGTTTAAATCCACTGTCCAAACTCTTGAGTTCATTCCATTCTTTCATTACTAATAAAGCGACCATTTCCGGTCCGGGGATCATTTGCGGTCCGATTTAGGGATCATTTCCAGTCCGGGGATCCTTTGCGGGCCTGTACAGTACCTTGATGTTACCTTTTCAAATTAGAAACGAAAGCCTTGCCAGCTGTTACCACCTCTCGTCCGACAAGCACCAAAACATTTCAAAATCCAATGTTGGCTTGATACCTTTTCTATGTACTCCACTGTCGTACTTGCCCGATACTCATTTGATGGATTGGACTTGCTCGCGTACAGGTTATTCATGATCGGCAGACTAAGAGATTTCCAGCCCGTGATGGCATAGTATGTTTATAACGTAATATTTAGATACCGTTATTTAGGCAAACAAAATGTGCAACTCCTCCACCGCGACACGTTTACTGCCGGGTAAATTGGCCTGCGTAGCTGGCGGTTTTGTCAGTTCTGTAGT
Source organism: Astreopora myriophthalma (assembly GCA_014634185.1). Classification (NCBI taxonomy): domain Eukaryota; kingdom Metazoa; phylum Cnidaria; class Anthozoa; order Scleractinia; family Acroporidae; genus Astreopora; species Astreopora myriophthalma. The sequence continues at coordinate 300,420 of BLFK01000200.1, forward strand.
AGTTCTAGTCATTTTACTGATGCTTACCCCTTCTCTCCCATGTCCTTGCAAAGACGTTTGTCTGTTACACCTTCAACACAGGGATCCCATGAGCCCTTTATGGCTATTCCTACAGGCAGCAGTGCTAGGCATAGACAGATTCTGCTAAAAAATTCTTTAAAAATTGCCCAAAAATACCCTCAAAAGTTGCTCAAATTTGAAAATGTTGCTCCCAGAATATAAAAAATTACTCAAAATAAATATTTGTTCCCTCTCTTGTTGCCTGATTTATCGAAAAATGACAAAGAATCAAGTTTCTAAACTCAAAACTTCAAAAGATCAAGCAATAATTACTTGATTCTAAACACCATATGGCATAATTATACTATATCAATATGGTTGTATTGAAAAGAGACTCACAAAGCCGCCATGTTGTTGGCTTAGCAACATAGTGAGTCAAAAAATACATCCGGCCATTTCCATTGGCTGAAGTAGAGATGTCTTAACAATATTTTCAATGTAATTGGGAGTTTGAAGGCGTTTCCGTCCCCGTTTTTATAACGGTTACGTAACGGAAGCATGAATTTCCGCAAACGGAAATTCAGATAACCGTTGCGGGAAACATGAGTATACGCTAGGTTTCTGCCACTGCGGAGACGCGGAAACGCATTCCTTAAACTCGTGGATCCGTTAGGTTTACTGTGTCACGGAATCTTTATTAACCGTTATGTTTCCGCAGCTCGAAAATTTAGCGGACACTCACTTATCCGTCGGGTTTCCGAATAGTAGAAATATGTAAACATAAAGTTAAGTCGCAATCGGATCGGCTTAGGTATCCCAATTTTGGACGCGGAGGAAATTGTTGACCGCATGATTCTCGAGTGAAGTTAGAAACTTTGAGAAATAGTTTGGTACCCAACAGTTTCATTTCTATGGTTTTTGGAGTGAGGCGACAACCTAGGAAATTCCGCATTCAGTTTTTGATTCCACAACCTCGTCAGCACTCACGGAGAATTCACACACCACACTGCAACGTTTTCTGAAACAGGTACGTTTAAAATTTTTAATTTCCTAGACAAAGAGAAACTCCTAAAAATATATGTACTATTCCTTTTCTTTCCATAGATTTCATAATACTTTATATAATTGAAAATATGAAATATAAATTACATGATTCCGTAAAAAACGATTCCTTTTTGTATGATTGGAGCATTCAATTCAAATGTAATTTATATCCTTCATTTCTTAAGCTACAATCTACGGCCACACTATAAGCTAATCGTGACCTCAATGTTCATAATTTCAATCTTAAATGGACAGCACTTAAATAAAATAAACTCTACTTTTTCTCATACTTCGTATTCATAAATAATTATAGTCAATTAATGCAAGTAATATTTAAAACCAAAAGCCTTTCTTAAATACATGTAGTTAACAGTAACAATAACATATTAAACTATCATTCAAATACGTAAAGTTGCTGCTGCAATGTATCGTATGTGTATGGTTTTCACTTGTTTGTTATGCCATAGTCTACGTTGGAAACAACAAGCATTTCGTAGTAACATGGCTTTCTTTTTAAAAAATTATTTCCATTGTCCTTCAGTTCAATAAAAAAAATACAGTCTAATATTTATACCATACAATGTGCATCCAATTGCTAAAAAATTACACTTGAAGGCATAAAGATAGTTCTTTAAAGTATACAATCACAACACTCTGATTTGAAATATTTGTACTACGAAAACTGATTTACGGTGCTTTGCTTCCTATATAAATTAACTTTGCACTACAGCTCGTCCTGCCTGTAGGCGCTAAAATAATTAAGTCTATTGTCTTTATTTTGTTCCACGTCTTGTTTGTTTGTCCTTTGTTTTACTCAGGTTGTTTTCGTACTCGACAATTTTAATTTGCATATTGTTATATATGGATGTCTACTCGTTATCTTGCTAGTGCAGTTCCGTTCGCTCCTCATGTTCAATTCGTTAAGTTTTTCCGCCTTTCCACGTTATCGTCACATTCGTCTTGTAAGTATTTTCGCTGCTTTTTCGGTCTTCTTCTGCTGTGCACCTAGCTGTTTTCTTATATCACCTTCATTTATCTTTGTTTGTAATATCTTATTTTTTCAGTTACCTTATTCGCTTATTCATGTTAAAATAAAGTTTCTCTTGGTTCAAGTCAAGTCAGTGGATACGAGTCAATGACGTTTGCGACGACACTGCCCAAGAGGGACAGTTGTTTGGGAGCGGCCTCGTTGACAAGTTTTGGCCAGCTACTCTGTCCTTTTTTGGCTGCTGCTCATGCGTGCCTGATATGTGGCATCCAGTAGAGCATTAATGGTCCTTAGCTTTGATCTCTACCATTGTAGCGGCTTTATCTGCCTTTTTGGTGGACTAGTTCTTGTTTCCTCTTCATCTTCCTCACTTTCTTCAGAGGACATAAACTCCACAGCATTCTCTTGGTTTAGAAGTTCATTAATCTTCTTCTTGTCCTCTTGTGATAAGTTGGCTTTTTCAACCATTTCTTGCCGATGAATCAATTTCTAAAGACCAAAAATAATGATGCTAGATGAGTTCTGTTCTGGTGCTTATACATGTACACGTATGGCACATGACTTAGTACTTTCATGAAAGATTTGCATGACTAAGACTTAGCCATCATTGCACTTTCTGTTGTCCTACAAAAGCACAGACTGTAAGGATAAAACATACATGGTATACCTAAGAGAATGATCAAATTTAATAGAACACTAAACTAACCAAAAAAAAATGTTCTACGTAGCAGATTCTTGTGACTTCCATACTTAGTTGGTAAAAACTGTAAAGCTAAGTGATGTTAGGGTTAGGGTTAGGCTATCTATAAATAGTTCGATCTTCGCGCGGGTTATGCTAATCGGTATTCACTCGAGCTCGTAAGGTTAAATTATTACTGACTACGTTACGTTCTTTGCTTCGTTCTTTTGATCGCTGTATTCCCAAATCGTCAGGTTATGTCTTTTTCCTCTTCGTTTATCTCGCATTTCCTATGTTATCCGTATTTCCTATGTTATTTCCATTGCTGTAATTAGTTGTTCCGCTCTTAATGTGTTATGTATGATACTTTATCCTAGAAACCACTGGCAACATGATGTAAAATAAGTTAAGAGATCAAGTCTCTCTTCACGTATTAAATTTTGCTGGTGTGTTGGTTACATTATCCTTTTCACTCTCTGTCGCCGTCTTGTCATGACTCTGTGTTCCTTTAGTTTTCCATTTTTCTTTCGGATGGCATCATCTCGGATGCTCCTCCAGTACTGACAAATAGCCTCTGCAAATGTCAAAGAAAAGTACAGGTAAAGTTGTTTCCCTAGGCTTATGATAATGATTCATGTAAAAGTGTCATTTTGCCAAGTAGTTAACCATTTCACTCCTAATTTTGTAGTTAGCGCTCTTCAGTTAACTGACCACAGTTAAATAAATTAAAAATTATTACTAATTTACTATACAAATGCACATGGAAATGACTACCAACCTTTTATTTCTGCCTTATTCCATTTCTGCTTTCCAAAGCTTCCTCTTACTTCCTTTACTAAGACCTTCTCCACCTCTTGGTTTCCATCTTGGTCATACCTCAAAAGAAAAAAGACAGAAATGTATAAAATACATAATAGCTGTTATGTCCACACTTCCTTTCAACTGGCCCTATCCTGCAACTAAGGAAAAGGAACTAAACTAAAACACAGTTTCAAACTGTTGTTGACAAGTAGCCCGACTTGAGTTAATGATTGGAATGAAAAATTTGATAACGTGACTTTTTCTCTATTACACTGTACACAACTAGCACCTTCTCATTATTTACCGTGATTTTAAGATTCATCTGCATGATCTAATTTACACTAGCACCATTTCTTCACCTCAAAGATAGATAAATAGCTTTCGTATTTCCCACGTGAAACGTGATTGGGACTATTTTTTCTCGTGAAACGTGATTTAGGTTAATTTATTTATTCGTGATTCGTGATTGCCCATAGTTGATTTTTGCGAGAACGTGAACGAATTTTGGGAATTATCCGTGACGCGTGAACACTCTCAATATTTTTACGTGAATGCATTTTGCAAAGTGATATAGGGGACCCTCATAAAACTTGACACTGTGGGCAAGTGTAATCTTCTACCAGTCATCGTACGTCTTTGTGGAAATATTCATTATTGGAGGATCGAGATCGAGTGATTATTCTATTTTCAATATTGGAATTGGATAGTTCTTGTTAGGTGAGTGTTGTTCTTGCTTTTGGCTTTATCCGCTTACAATGAGCTTATATCGTTTTTACGTTACGTTTCGCTTTCTAAGAAGTTTTTATCCTTATTAGGCATAAGAGGCGGTAAATTTATACCTGTCTGCAATTTTACAGCTCAATAGCGTGCTTCGTTTGGTAACAGAGCATTTTGAATTTTAGAGTTATGGCGGTGCGTGACACAAGGCTACGATCGAGTTCTTTGAAAAACTATATACGTACTCTCTGCAGACCGGTTATTTGGACATCCTTTAGTCAAAGCGGGCGTTTAGTGAGGGTCCCCTATACCACATTGGAAAATGCATTCACGTAAAAATATTGAAACTGTTCACGCGATAATTCCCAAACTTCGTTCACGTTCACGATAAAATCAAATATCGCAATCACGAATCACGAATGAACAAATAGACCTAAATCACGTTTCACGAAAAAAAAAATAGTCCCAATCACGTTTCACGAAAAAAGTATAGGGGACCCTCTTTCAGGGTGTAGCAGAACTGTAAAACCCAACCAAACCAGAAATTTTTCAAGACTTTTCCGCTGTATCTGTTCAGCGGAAACTTAAAAGAAACTCTTTTACATATTTCAGCTGACGGAAACTCTACGGAAACGTAAAACATGTACACCATTTTTCTCTAATAAGTTTCCCGTGTTATCCGTCCTGCGGAAACGTAATGGAAACTTAAACTATTAATTTTCCGTTAATTTTCCGTAATACGGAAACACCTTATTTCACCCTGTGATAATGTTTGTCGTTCGGTAACATGTTCAAATCTGAATTTATTAAGCTGAAGCAAGACATAAATACATGCTATCGGATACGTGCGTGACAATGCTATATAATGCAATTAAAGTGCGTATGATTAAATACCAAGGTGCAAGTGAATGTGAAGCAAGACATAAATACATTTTGCATGTACGGACAACTTTACATGGTTTTCAACATATTCCCAGCAAACAGGGCGAAATCGCGTTCGGTAACATGTTCAAATCTGAATTTATTAAGCCGAAGCAAGACATAAATACATGCTATCGGATACGTGCGTGACAATGCTATATAATGCAATTAAAGTGCATATGATTAAATACCAAGGTGCAAGTGAATGTGCAAATGATTATCACATAGTATAACACCTTTCCCCTTTTGGAAGATGATATTCTTGACGGATTGTCCATTGTATTGTAGATATCTATAGATAAATTTTGCATGTACGGACAACTTTACATGGTTTTCAACACATTCCAAGCAAACAGGGCAAAATGGCAAAAGTTGTGAAAGTCGTTAAAATCGGCTGGGAATCGCTTTTCTTTGGCAGCAATCGCATTTTGCATGAACGGACAACTTTTCATGGTTTTCAACACATTCCCAGCAAACAGGGCAAAATGGCAAAAGTTGTGAAAGTCGTTAAAATCGGCTAGGAATCGCTTTTCTTTGGCAGCAATCGCATTTTGCATGTACGAACAGTTTTACACGCTTTTCAACACATTCCCCACAAACAGACCAAAATCGCAAAAGTTTTGGGAGTTGTTAAAATCGGTTAGAAATCGTTTTTCTTTGGCAGCAATCGCATTTTGCATGTACGGACAACTTTACATGGTTTTCAACACATTCACAGGAAACAGGGCAAAATGGCAAAAGTTGTGAAAGTAATTAAAATCGGCTAGGAATCGCTTTTCTTTGGCAGCAATCGCATTTTGCTTGTAGAACAGTTTTACACGCTTTTCAACACATTCCCCGCAAACAGACCAAAATCGCAAAAGTTTTGAGAGTCGTTAAAATCGGCTGGAAATCGTTTTTCTTTGGCAGCAATCGCATTTTGCATGTACGGACAACTTTACATGGTTTTCAACATATTCGCAGCAAACAGACCAAAATCGCAAAAGTTGTGGGAGTCGTTAAAATCGGCTAGAAATCGTTTTTCTTTGGCAGCAATCGCATTTTGCATGTACGGACAACTTTACATGGTTTTCAACACATTCACAGGAAACAGGGCAAAATGGCAAAAGTTGTGAAAGTAATTAAAATCGGCTAGGAATCGCTTTTCTTTGGCAGCAATCGCATTTTGCTTGTAGAACAGTTTTACACGCTTTTCAACACATTCCCCGCAAACAGACCAAAATCGCAAAAGTTTTGAGAGTCGTTAAAATCGGCTGGAAATCGTTTTTCTTTGGCAGCAATCGCATTTTGCATGTACGGACAACTTTACATGGTTTTCAACACATTCCCCGCAAACAGACCAAAATCGCAAAAGTTGTTGTAGTCGTTAAAATCGGCTGGAAATCGTTTTTCTTTGGCAGCCATCGCATTTTGCATGTACGGACAACTTTACATGGTTTTCAACATATTCCCAGCAAACAGGGCGAAATCACCAAAGTTGTGGGAGTCGTGAAAATCAGCTAGGAATCGCCTCTCTTTGGCCGCAATCGCATTTTCCATGTACGGACAGTTTTACACGCTTTTCAACACATTCCCCGCAAACAGACCAAAATCGCAAAAGTTGTGGGAGTCGTTAAAATCGGCTAGAAATCGTTTTTCTTTGGCAGCAATCGCATTTTGCATCTACGGACAACTTTTCAAGGTTTTCAACATATTCCCAGCAAACAGGGCGAAATCGCCAAAGTTGTGGGAGTCGTGAAAATCAGCTAGGAATCGCCTCTGTAGGTGTTTTTTTCTGGGTCTTTTTCTCAAAAGAGGCGAAATATCCTCAAATGAATAATGGGGTAGTTTCTAAAGAAACTGTGGTGCTGCGTCGGTGGGGACGTCGTACACCGTACAGAGATTCTAAAAGCCTGTACGGTGGTCAATTTACATCATCAACTCCGTTGATAAAACCAAATTGTTGTGAAATATCCTCAACACTGAAACGAATTTGATGCCATCATATCTACTTTATTTGATGTCACCATATGTTTTCTGAAGTGAAGCCATATAAATTGCACAACACTAACAAACGCGCGTTTCTGATTGGTTAGAAAAGGAGAGGTTGCCTGTAATTGGACAGAACACGTGCGCTTTTTTTTAGAACTAATCATGAATTGAAAGAAAGACCATTATTGTTGTGACTTTGTTTTGTCTTCTTTGATCTTGCAGGTTTTCCTTTCTGGAAGAGGAGTTAACAAATCTTCAAAATCAGCTGGCTCAAGTGGCATCAGAAAAAGTTCAGCTCGAAGAGAAAATGGCTTGTGTTATGACAAAGGCTTCGGGTAACACGAAGGAGCTTGAGGATGAAATGAAGGAGTTGAGGCAAAGGTTATCTAGTGCGCATGAACAGGAACGAATGCTGAGTGACGTCATAGAACAGAAACTCCAGTTAGAAGAAACTATAGAGAC
>BLFK01000200.1:310570-320570 GCA_014634185.1 Astreopora myriophthalma
GCTAACCATGCTTCAAACAACTGGGCCCAGTAATTTTTCATACTCTGACTTGCAGTCTGACCAAAACATACAGCTTGAAAAGACGATCAATGAAAAGAAGGAGCTGGAACAAATGCTGGAAAGGTAATTTCAGTGGAATTTTCTCCCTGATTCATTGTTTCACAGAAAACGGTGATGTACCCTGATACACGCCTTGACAACAACGTGGTTTCAATAGCGATACTTGTACGCCATGCTCCTCTTGGTCCAAACTGTAGCAGCCTTTTCTGTGCAAAAAGACCTTGTTAATTGTTTCAAACTGCCAATATCGATCGAGAGGTTAAAATGTTTTCGTATCGGAGCGATAAACTAGTGTATCGACTAACCTGGTGCAAACCACGCATTGGCCGCGGAAGTGACTCGCAGTAAGGACGAGGTAGAATTATTATTTTATTTAATTTATTATCATATTTTCTTTTCTTTTCCATCCATTAATTTACAAGTGGTTCCACGTGCAATGCATGAGGTAGAATTATGGCAGCTGTGGTTTGGATTCCATTTTGAATTGCGAGCTGCTGAGTTAATGTTGTCACACAGTAGTGTTTATCCAGAAATGTTTTAAACTTGCAATTTGTAGAGTGAAGAAAGAGCGAGACGAAATCAAGAATGACTTGTCAGAGACCATCACTGACGTAAGTAGAAATTTACTTGCAAAAAGGAAAACTCCACTTCGTCGGATCATGCTTCCCAAAACAACCAAACAGCTGCGTGGGATAATTAAAATGTTATCACCACCAACCGGCGTTTGAAAGCTTGGCACATCAACTCCCCCCACGCTCCTACGAGCCGTGATGATGGATTCCTGTTACCGCACACCTATTCATTTAAGAAAAGGTAGTAACAGTTCAACCCCTTATAAAGCGGCCACCCTCGGGGAAATGGACATTGGCCGCTTATAACAACTATTTGCATGATAAGAACAATCAATTAGGAAGAAGTACAGGTTTGTTCTTAGTCCAAGTTTCCAAGGCAACGGGCTTTTCTGAAGAGAGATTTAATTTCTTAAGGGGTGATACAGCGCCAGCGTTTTTTTATTAAAAACTCGTTTCAAGAGATTTTTTTATTCCGAAGACCGCGGAGTTGCAAAAGGACGTGTTTGAAATGCAGCAGAAAGTCAAGCGATACAAGGAACATATATACGAGCTCGAACGTGAGCTAGAAGAAAGAGGGACTTCCGTAGCAACTTATAAAGAAAAGGTACTGGTTTTCAAAAGTGCTCGGTTGATTGAATATTAATGTGTTTATGTCACTGATGTTATGAAGTAAATCATATATGAACTGCGGAAATGAAACGAAATGGAGAATGGTCCTCGCACAGTGCTCCATCTTAGCGGTAGTCCACTAGCCCAGGATTAGGAAATTTTGTTTGGGCTAGTAAAATAGGCCATTTCTGAATTACCTCAGGCCTATTTTTCAAAGCGAGTGCTCATCCTTTCATATGCAAATCAGTTTTCATTCACACGCAAATTAAACTCATGCATTTTTATGTAAACGAAAATTGATTTGGATATGAAAGGATAGGCACTAAGGCTGCGTTCACACTTGGTGCCCGAGCACGGTGCTCGAGTACGATCCTTGATGAGCACAAATGTGAACACACCTTTTGTTCAAGTACCCACATCAGAATTTGGGCTCGGTGTCCGTGCCGGAGTACAAGGTCTCAACCTTGTACTCGGGCACTGAAATGGGCACTGATTCCTTGTGTGCACACGTTTTTGGTTAGTTCCCTGGCACTTTACCCACAAACCACTAGTTTGCGTACCCACAATTTCTTGCTATTGTCAAGGATAGTCTAGATTTCACAATGGCGTCCGACGGAGCACGGTTTGTTGAATGTGATCATATCAACATATTGGGTACCCAGTGTCTGAACACAGCACCATTTTGTGCCGGTGCCCGGGAACTTGTGCTCGGGGACCAAGTGTGAACGCAGCCTAAGACTCGCTTTGGAAAAGAGGTCTGAGATAATTCGGAAATGGCATATTTGAGAGCCACTAGCCACTGGGCTACTTGTAATGGGAGAGGTTTTGGAGATACTGTAGTATTGATGAAGAGAAATTCAAACAGGTTCGAGGTTAGTTGTTCCCAAACAAAGAAATACAAGCTGATACAACATCGGTAATCACAATATTGGTCTTAAGAGGTGAACGATGCTTGGCTACCAAATGACACCATTTGGCTTAGTAGTATATTTTAGACTCCTAGTCCTTGAACTAGCTTGAGCACTGTCGCAGTTGTGAACGCAATTTATGAAATTGCGAAGAAACCTAAAAAAAAAAAAATTCAGGACTCCAACGGAGATTCTTCTTCATTCCATTCGAGTGTACTTCGTCATAGCAAGTTAATAAATTATGCTTTTGCTCAAAATCTTTTCCCATTGCTACTATTTGTATGAGCGAAAATCGACATGAACGTTACTTCTTTCTACAGATCGACGATCTTCAACAGCAGCTTAATCAGAGAATTGACCAGTTAGCAACAGGTGACCAGGAAACTACAAGCAAGGATCACAGTGAACAAGAGGACTTTGCTTCTCTGCCTGCTCAAGAAAAACAACGAGCTCAAGAGATCACTGAAGAATGCAGTGTGTTAAAATCGGCTGTAAAGTAATTAGAAAATGCGAAGCACGATCTAGAAAACGAAACTCAGAAACTTCATCAAGAGGCTGATGAACTGCGAGAAAAAATCTACGACTTGGACGAGAGGCTCGTGGAGTCTGAAAATGCGCGTAAGTTTTCGGAACAGCGACTACAAGAGGAGCAAGAAAAGTATGATAAGCTTGTAAAGGATTATAACTCAAATGGCTGCCGTGCCTGTAAGGATTTAGAAGCACTGTTGGCGGAGTCCAGGCAGGTCAGCGTTGCTGCAGAAAACCAGCTTGACGGAGAGCGCGCGAAATTCAGAGAACTTACTAAAGAGATTGAAGAGTACAAGTCAAATGACTTGCGGCCAGGAGATAAGGATAATACAGTTTCGCTTGAAGCGGAGTTACAGAAGGTCAAGACAGAAAGCGAAGAGTTGGTGAAGGAACTGACAGAAGAAAGAAAAGCTCATGAATCGTTAAGGTACGCAACGAATGAAGGACTTATTGTACTACTCTAACAGCACAATTCCTTTTATCAGACTTGACAACAGTTCACCATCACTGCTTTGAGATGTCTCTCCCCTCGGTTTGCCGGTCAACCATATTTGTTTCAGTCAAAGTGGCCACTTGATGGCCTCTGCACAGCTCAAAAATTGAAGAAGCGCCTTTTCCAAACATTTTACGGATGGGGGTTTGGTCTAACTTTTAAGATAGTCCGCTTGTCCAAAAACGTTTCTGCTGGAACAGATTGTTTCTTGACTTTTACAGTCCAACCAGAACGCCGTGAACGTTGAGGGGACGAAAAGCCAGGTATTGAACTTTTATCTAATTTAAAGGAAAGAACATAGTACCCAGACAGAAGAGTTGCAGCACTTGAGAGACTCTCTGCTGAGGGACACAAACCGCGGCATGGACCAGCAGCGAGTGATTGACAAGATGAAGGCGGAGAGACGAGAGACGATCTGTGTTCAGGCACAGCAAAGGCAAGAACTGGAAAAAGACCTGCACGAAGCCGAGAAAAAGGTAAACTTGGGTATCCTGTGATAAGGATACACCCAAATACGTCTTACATTGAGAACTTTTTGATGCCATATTTGAGAATAATCTCTGGGCTAGCTTCGTCTCTCTGTCAGTGAGGGGACCCTAGTAATTTCAAGGTAGATGTTGCCTTGAGAAACTGTTGTACTACACATCCAAAGAATGTAGCCTTTGTGCCTTCCCAATTTTTAAGTCCTCCTTTTAAATTCTGAAAGATTTTCTCGAACACTATTCGCGGTTTTATAAATATTTGGTTGGTTTAATGGAAAATTACGAGTAGAGAGTCACACTTTACCGAAATTTGGTTATGATTGTACATAAATTTTAAGTAACAATAATTTATAACACTAGTCTATATAACAATGAAATTACTACCTGAGGTGTTTCCAACAGATTACTGTGATATCTTCATGAAATATCTCATCAAATGAGTAATTTCCATAACATGAGCACTATGTCCTTAGCTATGGTGGGAAACTTATTACCAAAGCTAAATCTGACTGTTAGAAAACTTTCAATTTTTACCATAGGTTGAGAAAGTTGTGTAACATGGTGTCACTGAACGAGAATAGCAACCTCATGTAGCCCCATTTTGATTTTGTGCTGTTCCTTTTAGGTACCTGAGCTGGAATCACAATGCTCCCTACTGAAAAGCGAAAAGGACGTTCTAGAACATCGGCTTGAGGTGGCCAATAAGAAAGTGGAAGAAACGAAACAGGAGATGCGTGACTTAGAAAACCTGTACAATACACACAACACTCTTTCTGTCACACAACTGGATGATAACAAAGCCGTGCAGAAGTTAAAACAAATGGAATTCAGCTTAGATCTTACGAAGCAGAAATGCGAGAAAGCGGAGTCGCGAGTTAAGGAGCTGGAAACTGAAAATCGGCAGATGAGGGGAGCCGATATTCGAAATAGTGCCTTGTTAGAAGAGCGAAACAATTTGAAGCAGCAGGTGATTAAGTGTAGTGGGATGCTAGGTTTTAAGCGTGACGCACGCTAATGTCACACGCATACTCGGGAAAATAAACAGGAGTCATACCTGTGACCTTGCAGTTAATAGGTTGGATGCTCCACAGAGCCACAAGAAGACTCGTGGGAGCTGGGCCAGAGGAAAAAGGGTGACATTTTTGATACAGCAGGAAAACGTCACGTGACCGAATTTTGTTGTGGTGTACTGACACTCACAGGTTTCAATGTCCTTTTTAATTCCTTAATCAATAAGTTGAAGAGAGGTGGTGCAAAGTCAAATTGTATCCCTGGCAAAAATTGCAGGATCTCCACATTATGCATAATTATTTATTGTGTACCTTTCACACCATTGATAAGCTGGTGGATGTAATCTTTCTTAACCTAAATTTATTGTCTAAAAGCCCCACCGTACGGCTTTTCATATCTGTGGCTTGTAAAGGTGATCCATTCGTTACCGACGTTAATTCTAATGGTTTTGTTGTCCGTCGTGTTTAGGTGCAGCAAGCGAAGCAGGCCCTAGATGAGAAAAGCAAAATGTTGAACGAGTTCTCCATTGAAGTAACTCAGCTCCGAGCACATGTCGATAAACTGTCTGAGGAGAACAAGAAGAATCGATCTTCACTTGAAAAGAAGGAAAACAAGATTGATAGTCTTGAGCAGAAACTATGGGAGATGGAGGAGGATCTAAAGATGGAACGACAGCGCTGCCAGGAGCAACAATCACAAGTACGTAACAGTGTATAGTATGAATTTTCGTTACCTGTTAACCTAGCTGTTTTTCTTGGTTTTGACTCTAAGGGCGTCCATTTTAAAAGAGAATTACACCATTAATCAGAACTGTCAATCCAGATCAGTGCATAGTATGAATTTCAGTTACCTGTTAAGCTAGCTGTTTTTCTTGGTTTTGACTCTAAGGGCGTCCATTTTAAAAGAGATTTACACCATTAATCAGAACTGTCAATCCAGATCAGTGCATAGTATGAATTTCCGTTACCTGTTAAGCTAGCTGTTTTTCTTGGTTTTGACTCTAAGGGCGTCCATTTTAAAAGAGAATTACACCATTAATCAGAACTGTCAATCCAGATCAGCTAATTTTTAGGAGTATGCATAGCAGTGATGGTCCGGCTGGCCAGTTCTGACTCTTGGTAAGCGCCCCATGCAACTTGCTTTGCAATCACCTTACAATAGAAGTAGCTTATTGAGTTTCCTCAACTCAGCTCCCAATACGGTTTCAAAATATTCTTAGCATTCATGCGCCCTCCAATAAACAATGGCATGTAATCGGGTCTGTAAAACAGCCCATCCCCGGTCTAAATACACCTTTATGTAACATCCCAGTGACTTCCAATTATGTATTAGCCTTATACAGCTCCCTTCCGCGTGTCCGAGCTTCCATCAGCAGTATTCACTTAAACATGCAGCTGGTTGTGTGGAACCATTTTGCGCTCCAGATTTAAACTTTAGTGAATTTAGTTCTTAATCATTAATACATTTTTTTCCAGAGTGTTGCCGTTGACGAGCTTAACTCCACTATTAGAGTGAAACACGGAGAACTCGAGCACATGACATTCCTTGTAGATGAGAAGGATATTGAGATCGCCGAGGTACGTTCAAGCCTGGAAGAAAACGAAACCAAGCGGACGGAAATGGCCGAGAAAATACAAGAACTGGAACAGAGGTTGAATGAATTAGACAACAATTTGGAAAATGCAAATAAGAATCTACAAGAGGCAAAAACAGGGCAAGAAGAAGCAGATGCCAGGGTCGAAGAATTGAAGGCTATCATTAAACAACAAGAAGAAAAGAAACTGGAGTCGGGTAAAGCAAACAACGAGATTCAAACTCAAGAAAATGATTCAAAAACTCAAAAATTGGAAAGCGATCTGCAAGATACGGAACATAAACTTCTTGAAGTTGAAAGTGAGCTGGAATTCACCAAAACCAGTTGGGAGAAAGCAACATCTGAAAAGGACGAGCTAATTAAGATTTTAAGAGCTTACAGCGAAGTCCTTAATGACAGTTACCGAGCAGAACTAACTAAAGCCGAATTTAGAAAGGCTATCAGCTCTATTCAAGACAACGAACGAGGTAGAAGACCTAAATAACAAGCTAAAAGAGACAATTGAAGGAAGCCAATCGCTTGAACAAAAACTTAGTGAGGTACAGACTTCTTTTCAAGAGCAAAAATCCGCGCTAGAGGAGGAAGTGGACGAGCTCCGAGAATCAGTTTTAAATGAGAAAAAGCTTGTTTTTGAGCTTGAGGACAAGCTTAAGTTTGCAGTGAACGACAAGAAGGCCATGGAAGCGGAACTTCGCCGAGTTCTTGAAGAAAACAAGACAATAGTAATTAAAGATGACGTGGAGATAAAAATTGCAAGCTCAGAATCAGAAGCCGGCCTGGAGTTTGGAAAGGCTAAAGAGAATGTTATGCAGTTGGAAAATGAAGTAGAAAGATTGAAGAAGGAGATTTCCACTTTGGAGAATCAAGTAAAAATCAATTCTATCGCTCGTGACGAAGAAAAGAAAACATGGGACGAAGAATGGCTCGGTGCACTGAGCGCTACGAAGGAACAACTCGTGGAACAACTACGTGAAATCAGCGATTTGAAAGTCAAGGAGAGCGAAGACTTTTGTGCAGACAAAGACGAAAAAATCGAGGAATTGGAGAGCAAGCTTCTGAACGCTTCCAAAACCGCAGCAGATTATGAACGCACAGTAGAACACTACCATCTCAAACTGGCGGAACTGGAGTATGAGAGGGATACTGCTGTAGAAAGACTGGAAAAACAGGTACTTTATTTCTTATTTCTTGCTCCATGATTTTGCCAGTGGGTCAAATACTAGATGATGACATGATTCAAATCAATGAGCATTATTAAAGTCGCTGAGCAACAATAAACTTTAGAGGAACGGATTCAGAAAAGGACAAATAGGCAATGGCTGGTATTTTTATAAATTGTTGTTTTTGTTGAGGCTTCCAAGATTTCCAACATTTTTTGTAAGCTCACCCGTTTGCATTACAATTTTATCATTTTTTTGCACAGAGTTCAACGAGTAATTCCTCTGATAACAGGGAAGTGGAATCCTTGAGGAAGGAATGCGAGTTGGCGAAAAAAAAAAGTAAAGACGCGCAGGAGAAATATTTCTCCGAGTCAGACAGGCTGAAAGCCATCATTGATGAAATTTATTTACTCAAGACTGTGCTACCGCACTGAGACTAAATATTATCTTCTGTAAACGACGGCAAGAATGGAAATAGATTGCATTTTGAAAAATTCAGCCTAAATTTTTCAAATTCTCGCACGTCATCTTGAAGCCATGGCTTAAAATGTACTATGCATGACTTTTCCTGTTAAAATCCATTGATTTCTTTCTCCTACATTTGAAGGAATGTTTCGGCATGAGTAAAGGCCATTGAGTAGCATTTCTGTGCAATTCTAGCCGGAAAACAGCAAAACGCCCATGACATCGCCCCTTTAAAGTATACCATAAATATACCCGGTAATTACAGGACAGTATTACTCAGTAGCAATTCATTCATTTGCATTACTGGATACCCACCACCACATTAAAGGAATCTACAGCACAAACACATCAATGAAAGTTTGTCGTCACCTTGGCGTGTTACTCAATACCTTGAATACAACCTGCTCTTCGTTTTACTGTAGATGAACAAGAAGAATTTCTGCGTCAGATGAACGAACTCAAAGAGAAAACTGCCAAACAAGTCGCTGAGATCAGTCAGCTGCGAAATGAGTTGACTGAGACGAAGAAGATCACCCATGATACGACAGTAAGAAGATCAGCTTCTTAATTCCCGCTCGAAGAGGTTAAGTCTATTTTTCTCCTATTTGATCCACCAGTTATCTTGGTAGACCAGTTGGCTACTTTCGGATATTTGGAATTTGGTTCCTGAAAATAAAAGTCTCCCCCAATATACCATGTCACTAGTGAACAGCTACAACAACAAACAACAACTTTTATTTATAGAATGAATATCCAGCGTAGAAAGGACTGTTCCGCAAATAGCATTGCTAGTCTGGGCGGAACAGTCATACAAAACAATTACAATGAATAATAAATTTACAAGAGGAGACTTACATAATTTTTAAACAGATTGTACCAAATCATTAAATCGTCAAATCGTTAACATAAATTACAAGTTCAATGACTCTTACAAGGTTTGTTTGAATGAAAAACTCAAGTTCAATTGTACGTTTTTAGGGCAGAGGTAATTTGGGAAATATCAATATAGTCATTATGCTTCTTAAGAATATCGAGAAGGAAAGAGTGGAGTTTTGTTTGGAAGTGTTTCTTGGGGAGCTCTCTCAATGATGCTGGCATCTCGTTCCAAATTTTAGCTCCTACTCTTGAGAAAGCTCTTTTGGATTTCTAACCTAGATTTCTTAATATAGAATTTATTTGCTGACGAGGACCGAGTGTTATAAGAATGAATACTGGTAGTGTCGCTGAATAGGTTTAAAATGTTACTAGGTACCTTCCGGTTTCGTATATCATGCATTAAGCTCCAAGTGTATTGTGAGTAAGTCCAGTCCTCTGTTGGGGCCAACAGTCAAAATCACAAATTCAAATTGGCCTAAAGTGGCCGTTTCGCCAACAAGGACTGGATCTACCCACAACCCACTTGAAATTATCAATAGGAAAATGGTGTATTTTTTAAAAACGGAGATATGATACACTTTTTATCTAGCAGTTCGAACGAAGGCCTTCCTCTCAGTGGCGTGGACGTAGTGTGTTACTTGCATTGATGACATTGCGATCCAAGTGCATACATTTATGGGGTCTAATGATTTTACTCCGATAAGATCGTGGCTTAGTTTAAGTGTAGAGTTCATTACCAAAGAAGCTTGTAATTTGTTTTGATCCACTGCTGGGGTATGGACGTTACTGAAAGATGGAATTTGTATATAAAGCGCGCAAACAAACTCGCGAGACAATTGAAAAGCCTCGCTTTTGTGCAGCAAGCTCACCATATGCTATTGGATTATCTATTATATTATATATATACTATTATCTTAGGTAGACACGTGACCCTTGCGTTTGAAAGTCGAGTCAACTGATACTCGTAGGTTGAATAAACGTGTCAGCGTATTGATTGGCTACTTCTAATCATATAGCGGTTTTTAAATGAGTGTTTTATGACTAGCTTAAAGCAAAAGTGACAGATCACAGGCGCAAACAGCAAAGCAAACCAATCAGCACTCTAAGTAAATTTATGAGCCGTTGCCAAGTGGAAAAGTACGTGGAAGCAAGTTAGATTGGCTTTGAAGATCTATCTTATTGCTTGAAAAAAAAAAGGCGCAAGTTCTGCGAACCAGTCGAGAAGCGTGGCAAAACAAAACT